>PVJI01021833.1:0-26408 GCA_004026765.1 Micronycteris hirsuta
CTGCCCTTCCATTCTAAATGACAGTTTTGCTGGATAGATTATTCTTGGTTGTAGGTCCTTGCTTTTCATGATTTGAAATATTTCCCTCCAGCCCCTTCTTGCTTGGAAGGTCTCCTTTGAGAAATCCGCTGACAGTCTTATGGGAATTCCTTTGTAGGTAACTGTCTCCTTTTCTCTTGCTGCTTGTAAGATTCTTTCCTTATTCTTGACCTTGGGTAATGTTATTATGATCTGCCTTGGTGTGTTCCTCTTTGGGTCCCGCTTCTTTGGGGTTCTCTGAGCTTCTTGGATTTCCAGGAAGCCTGTTTCCTTTGCTAGATTTGGGAAGTTCTCGTTCATTATCTGTTCAAAAATACGTTCAATTTCTTGGTGTTCCTCTTGTCCTTCTGGCAGCTCTATGATCCAGAAGTTGGGTCGTTTACAAATGTCTCTGAGGTTCCTGAGTTCCTCCTCATTTTTTTGAATTCTTGTTTCTTCCTTCTGGTCCACCCATTGGTTTGAGTCCCAGCTTCCTTTTTTCCCCTATTGGTTCCCTGTAAATCTTCCTCCATTATCTTTTTCGTATTCTTCATTTGTTCAACTATTTCTTCCAGTTTTGTGAGCATCCTGATTAGCAGTGTTTTAAACTAGGCATCTGTTAATTTGGCTATCTCTTCGTCCGTTAGTTGTAATTTGTTCTGATCTTTCGTTTTGGCCATTTTCATTCTTTTTTATCTCGGCACACCTGTCGGAGTCTTAGGTGTTTGTCGGTGCCTGGCAACCTGGGTCGTTTTTTGTGACGTTTCCTCTGGGGGCGGGGACTGGGAGGGAGCAATGGCATCTGCCGTTCACCGCCACTCCCTATCATCCTCTGCTCCCCAGTTCCCCACCACCTTTTCTGCCAGTCTCAGCCCTGCTGGTTCCCACTGGCCTTTCTAGTTATGCCGCCAGCCTGTGAGGTTCACCCGTTGCTCGAGGTAGTGTTTTGTTTAGGCGCTCCCGGGGTGAGTCCCTCCAGGCAAACTGCCTCTCACTCCGCTCCTCCTCTTGGTTCTGCCCCGCTTACCGGCCTGGATGTACGTCCTCCCCAACTTCCTGGGTGTCGGACTTCCCTTCAGTTCAATTCTGTCCGTTCTGGTTGTTTATTTTTCGCTATTGAGTTCATTGTTTAAACTCTCTGGTTGTGAGCGGCGGTGCAGTGCGTCCACCTATGCTGCCATCTTGGTGGAAGTCCTCTTCCTTGGTTTTTAGAGTAACATCAAAACATGAATAACTTGGGAAAATTATTTTATAGGACCAGAAAAATCTTAATTGAATCTCAGAATTAATATTTGCATTGTGCACTACACTCAGTGAAAGGAGGCATTAAATCAAATAACAGAAAAGCAGATGAAGAAACTTGAGAGATAATAAATATTGTTTGTTTTAAGGAACTCAATTTTATAAGTTCTTATGCAATAACTAACACACATATATTATATATATAAATAACTTAATGTATACGTGGAGAGAGAGAGACAGGCAGACATATGCAGACAGAGAGAGAAAGAAGGGGAGGAAAAGGGCGAGAGCAAGAAAGAGGAAGAATTTTGTTTTTATGCTTATTGAGTTTAGAGAGAGAGAAAGGGAGAGAGATAGAGAGAGAAACACTGATCGATTGGTTGCCTCCCATACTTGTTATGACTGGGAATCTAACCTGCAACTTAGGTATGTGCCCTGACTGGGAATCTAGCTCCTAACCTTTGGAGCATATGGGACGATGCTCCAACCAATGAGGCACATCAGCCAGAGCAAGAAGAATATTTTTGACAAGTTAAACTTGTATATTGATGAAAAGAGAGGGATGTTTTGGACAAGAAAACTTCTAAAAACACAATATGTAGTAATGCTATGTCTGTTTTAATCCAGTAGATCAGAGACCACTGTAGAAACAAAGAGTGTGCCTATGACATAAATATCCCTAACAACAAACTCATAATTCTATAATAAAATGATTCCAAACGATTAGCAATGAAAATGTTTCACAGTGGAAATATTCAGATGGAAAAAGGTAACATTAACATAATTATAATACCTCCAGCCTCAGAAAGCATTTAGTTCAATCCCACTCATTTTTTAAAAGATTTTATTTATATTTTTAGAGAGAGGAGAAGGGAGGGAGAAAGAGAGGGAGAGAAACATCAATGTGTGGTTGCCTCTCGCACACCCCCAACTGGTGACCTGGCCTGCAACCCAGGCATGTGCCCTGACTGGGAATTGAACCAGCGACCCTTTGGTTCACAGGCTGGGACTCAATACACTGAGCCACTGATGCAGACTCCAACAAGTGGGGTCCGTGTGTTGTGGGTGTAACAAACAAATTCACATGGACTGCAGAAGTCCTGTGGAGAAAAAGGGACAGCATGGCTACTCTCTGAGTGAGAGAGGGCCCTGACCCCTGCCTAGACAGGCTTTTATTGCTTTTCTGGGCACATTACATGGAGGATGGCCCTCATTTACTATGCTCAGGTTCGCTTTAGGTGATTACCTTTTACAGATAACAAAGGAGAGGATGTTGCTAATTACTTCAAAGAAAAGGATGTTTGCAAATGTAAGGGGAAAATGGTTGAACTGGTTACACTCCACCCTTGGAAGGTTTGCACAGATCTTAGGAATTTACTTTAAAGATATGCAGTAAACATTTGTTGCCTCAATTCAGGGTGAGGGAGTTTTAGCAAAAAGAAAGCCTCAAGACAGCCTAGGTACAATACAGACCTGGTTCCCCACGGAAAAACCGATCTGTGGGCCTGGCTCTTGTGTGCTGCCTTGCTCCCAGCTTTCTGAATCAGCGGCTGGACTCCATTCGCCACTGCCACGCGGATCAGTTCCCTATAAGCCAAACGAGGCAGGGCCGACCAACTAATTTTTAAAATTAAAGTAGCATTCATGGTTTCCCCTCTAAGTTATTCACTATTTAGCTAAGTTTGGACTAGGAAATAATTCTCTCCAGCTCATTGAAAACACATTTTTAGATAATTTCTAGGTCAATCTGCATATAGAAGTCAAGAATTTTACTATCTTAAATAAAATATATATAAATACCTTAAATATAAGATACATCAAAAATACTTGCCATTTAGTATTCAGCCAAATTTATATCATAATATAAATAGCAATATTTTATCTAGATGGAATAAGAATCATTTGAAACACATTTACTATAATCTCATCAGAACAAACTTGATTATACAATAAGTCTGTACAGTTTAGCAAAATTATGATAGAAAGGCAAACATAAAAAAGGCCAAATTGTTACTACTGCCTTGCTCTTTAATGTGAATAAGTATCATTATGTTGTTTCTCTGCTTTCGGAGCTCTCCCTTAGGAAGACCTCTTGTCATCACAGTTCGTCCACTCTCTCAACAGAAACACGAAACCCAGGGACATGAGTATACTTGAATTTGTTTTGTGTCTGAATTGCTAAAGGTTCCAACTCCCTTGTAAAAAAAAAAAATCGTAATCTTGAAAACGTGTGGGCTGCTGCTTTCCTAATTACTGCCATGCCAATTATACAGAGCAAATGTAGGAGCACCTAATAGGTAGGTATGTAGGTAGGTAGGAAGATGATAGATGGATAGATGGATAGATAGATAGATAGATAGATAGATAGATAGATAGATAGATAGATAGATAGAAGATATCTAGCTAGCTGGCTCCCAAACAATCTTGTTTGGGGTAAACTATCGAAAGACAGACTGCTATTGCAGACAAGAAAGAGTAATACAATTAGCAAATATATGATAATACTGTCACAGTGATGCATCCCATTGCTAAGTAGAAATCCTCTGTTTTATTAAAATAATTTTTGACTCTTTTTCATACCTTGATATTGGGTAAAGTCTTTTTTTAATTAAAGTCTATGTAATGAGCAAATTATAAGTTTTTAAAAGATTAAATATATACTAATATATCCTATCATTTCCTAAGATATGTTAAATTTTATGTAAGTATATAACTCTTTATAATATATAATATAATATATGACTCTTTATAATATACTATATATTTGTATAAATATATGATATAACTCCTTATATTATATAATATACATATTTTGTATAAATATATAACTCCTTATAATATATAAGGATTTAAACAGGTAAACTTTATTTAAAATTCAACAAGACAAACTCAGTTATCATTATGGCTCATCATGGCAATCAGCTAATACTTTTAATTTGGCAAACCATAAATTTGACGGATACAAACTATTCTAAGATAGACTTCATGTTTTATGAAAAGATTTTAGCACATTTCTATTAGGAAACTAGAATCCCTAATAGAAAGCACGTTAGTTGGGATGTGAGGGCAATCTGGCTGCAACATCTGTCACCCCATTGATCGCCAGGGTTGATTGGGCTCATCTGGCTGGCCAGGCAGGTGTCCCCTTCATCCCTCACCGATCCATGTGCATCCTTCCTGAAGCTGCGTGCTTGGTTGAAGAGGATGACTTTCCCAATTAGAGGAGAGGGGCGGTCAGGGCATACGAATAGCTGTGCTCCCCTGCTAGAACCTCCAAACAAGCTCTCAAAAGCAGATTAGTTGCATTTCCTAATGACAGTAAATTGAAACATGGAACCAGTGCTAGTCACAATGGAGAATTACAGCAGAGACTTTGTATTATTAGAATGGGGTAGGGAGATTTTAGCTGTATAGGGACCTATATATTATGTTTTTTCCTCTTTGATAGGGTGTTTTGTAATTTTATTTGACTGGAAGATACAATAATTGACTGTATGTATGGAAATTCATAAATTTGAGGTCATCTCTCTTCAGAATTCTTTTTCACTTTCTATTAATTCTTTCATGGTTGATTTCCTTAAATGCTCCACTGTCCTGTCTCTGGCTTTCAGTACTTTCTTTCTTACCACTAGGGCCACAGGTATTTTACAATGGGCGTTTGTGGTTCTCTTCTAGAGGATGAGAAACATCTTTCCAAACTCAGACTCATGTATTTTAGCATCCTTCCCATTTTCGACACATTGTTAGCTTGGCTTGTGCGAATTAGCTTTGATTCTTCACATTGATGCCCTGTGGACTTTCTGCTTGAATTTCCACTAGAGTTTTGCCCTTGTAACTGTTTTTGTTTTCATTCATTCATTCATTCATTCATTTAGAATCTATTATTATTTTCTTTCAATTAACATCTGTTTATTCATTCCTATGATTTGTCAGATACAGAACAAACCAAGAAGATCAACATCAGTGAACAAGGCAGAAACAATTGTTACTTTCCTGGCACTTTGGCAAGAGTTATTTTACAAAAATAATTTTTTGATATCAACAGTAATATGTGCTATAAGGAAAAACAGCAGAGAAAACTAAGATTATAATGTGGAGGTCATAATCAAAATTTAAATGCATGGAAAAATCTTCGCTATGAAAACAATATTTATGTAAATACAATTATAAGTACTATGAAATAACCACAGGTGAGAAGTAAGAAAATGGGTGAAATCCGGGAAAAAGGAGTAACACATTACAAATCTCTGACAGGTACAGTCATGTTCGAGAAATGAAAAACTGGTAATGGCTCTGGATCCAAGTTGGGGACTTGGGGAGAGAAGAGCAAGAGATGAGGCTGATGAAGTGTTCAGTACTCAGGTCACATAGTAATTTGTAGGCCACATTATAGATTTTGTATTTTATTCTAAGTGCACTCAGTTGATATAAGGCTAGAGCAGTGCAAAATGATATAGTTGGTCATCTTTAGATTCATTCATGGTTTGTTTTAAAGCTGTGATCTTAGGAAATTGCGGTTCTAATGAGGATGTTAGGTATAAAACGAGCTAAATTGCTTTCAGGATCCAAGGTTGAGTCACTTGCTTGGATATTCATTTATTAGAGAATAAAGGTCAGATATTTATGAAACAAGCTTCAAGCAATGTTGCTTATAGCCAGGTTAATATAAATATTTGTGATTTTATTGGATGTTACCATTTACAAGAGCATATATAAATTGTGTAACTGCAAATAAAGATTTTTAAGTGTACAACATTTGTACAGAGAAATGATTAATCCTAAAAAATATAAAATACATGGATGGCATCATACTTAATGGTGAGAAACTCAAGCTTTCCCACAGAAATCAACTATAAGGGAAGGGTAGGATGTTTTTTCTCAAAACTGCTTTTGAACATTGGACTGGAAGTCCTAGCTAATGCAATAAGAAAAGAAAAGGTAAGCAGATTGGGAAGGAAGAAATAAATTGTCTTCATCGACAAATGGCATCTATGCTGAAAATCTGAAACAATCAACAACAACAACAACGAAAACTCTCCCGGAACTGGTAAGCGATTATAGCAAGGTTGCAAGATACATTTGGGTGATTTAAACAAAAGTGAAGTTTGCTTTGATGATCACATCAACCTTCAGAAAGAAAAACCTTATTCATTGATCTAATAATTTTATCACCTCTATTGATTTAACTTACAATAACAAAGTTACTAAGTTATTTTGTGTATTAAACATAAATAGTTTGGGAGCTGATTTATTATTTAAAAAGTCTTTAACTAAAAAAACAAACAAATATACTGTTTCCATCGTGTAATCTGTTCCAGTAAAATTTTTTGTTGAGATTTCTTTTGGAAGAGAATTTTTACCTGCATAGGACTTCTGAAAGTCATTCAAAATTAAAATGATACTTTCTGCATTTATTTAGCGGTTGAATTTTTATTGGCATTATGTTGTAACTCCTTAGAACAATTGCTATGCAAAACACTTTCAACGTCTTCAAGGACCATAGTACTACACAGTAGGAGGGCTAAAACAACTAATGAACTTGAAAATCAATGTGCTGAATTGAAAAGAAATGAAGAAAATAAAAAGCAAAATTAAGAACACGGAAAACAACATGCACATCACGAAGTTTAGGGTAGGGCACAACATAACACGGAGCTTGTGGTTTTTGAAAGAGAGTGATAAAATAGAGGTTATATGATTTCTGAATCTTAAACCAAGAAAAAAAAACAAGGTACTTTCTATTTCTTTGGGATGCATTTAACTTTGTTTTGTTTTGAATCATGCTTTAGTACCTTATCAAACAGCGGTATAAGCAGTCTGAATAATACAGTCAGCAATACCTAATTGAAAATGTAATTTTGCCATGCTAATATGGTAAAAGATTCATTCAATTCAGGATATTCTTGGGTCTGGTGCTCACAAAATATGGAAGCACAGGATCATAATTGTGTAATATAAGGTCATAAAAGACATCTGGTCTCAATCTCCAGCATATAAAGTGACTTAATTTGTTTATTGAAGAGTTGCATTACCTATTGTCTAGGAAATACCACAATTTTTTTTATAATTAAAGATAAATAATGTATCTTTTTTGAACAGGCAGTCAATATTTTATTAAAATATTATAAAATATGTATTCTTTTTTAAGTGATCAACGTTATTAAGAATATCTTTTCAAAGAATGCTTATGAAATTCTATTTTATTTCGATTAATAGCCTCTTCCCAAGTGTCAAGTAATTTTTTTAACTTTTTTTAAAGATTTTATTTATTTATTTTTAGAGAGGGGGGAAGGGAGGGAGAAAGAGAGGGAGAGAAATAGCAATGTATGGTTGCCTCTCACGTGGCCCCCATTGGGGACCTGACCCGCAATCCAGGCATGTGCCCTGACTGGGAATCAAACAGGGACACTTTGGTTCCCAGACCGTGCTCAATCCACTGAGCTACACCAGCCAGGGCCCAAGTGTCAAGTAATTTAATACTTGAAATAAATTTAAATTTTTGAAACTACCATTTATTTCTCTATCAATGAAATGTATGGCAGCTTTCAGTTTTCTTAAAATAGTAATAATTTATTTGAAATCTGTGATTTGTTTGCCATGAACAAAACTGAACAGTTTTAATAGAAAGTGGAATATACCCAAATAGATCATTTGGATAATTCAGATCATTAAAGAAGAAAAAAAGAAAACAGAAAATACAAGTAGACAAATGAACAAAAATACAATGACAGATTCTATTAATTATTATTTTTTCATTCTGGCTATATGGAAAATATAATCATAAAGACATGAGAAATGTCATTGCATATATACCAATATTTATATATATAATAAGTTCTGTACTTCAAAGAGGATATCTTTGAAGGTGCTGTACCCTTTCCAAAGAAAATTGTTTTGTTGAAAAAAATTTTTAAATTCCTTAGAAATGTCCTCTAAATCAGTAACTTGTGGTAGGTTTGTCATTCACATTTTCAGGAGGCAAAGTTGTGTATGTTCCTAGGTTATATCTATGAATTAGATTAATTTCAGGAAATGAGAGTTTATGAACACTGAGCATCTTCCAAAGAATGTATACTGGCTTCCCCCATTATGTCCAAAGGATAAATTTCACAAATTATTTTGAGAATAAAATTTTTTTTAGACTAAGTTGAAAGTTCAGCAAAGTAATACTTTTTTAGCCTTTAAATATAAAGTTTTCACATATTTGTTTTAAAAAGATACTATCAAACAAACCAACAAAATAATGCCTACTATACTATAAAGATATTCTAATTATTAAAATTGATTATTTTTAAAATAAATCATACTTCATATTTTAATGTTGAATAATATGTATTTTCACTACCATTAGTAAGTTGTTATTCCACAAGAGAAATATGATTTCTTACAATTAATTAAGAGTAGATTTTATAGAAGATTAAACTTTTTTCTATAAAGAAGATAATTGTGTTATTTAAAAATTTAAGTGATGATAATGGCATTCAAATTATCGTTTTGAAATACAAACTCTCAGAGAGCAATAAAAATGCCTTATTGCTTTGAGAATATCTGAAACACCAAAAATTTCCAGTAACTGGTGCTGAGAGGCAATTATCATTTAATATTCATGGAATTTTGGATGCAAAATACTATTCAGAAGTACCTACATACAGACTCTATAAGGATGTTCCCATGTTGATGCTAAATTTCATCTAAAGCTAGATGAGCCCAGCTACCAACATACATTCTGTGTTATTCACAGAAGTCCTCCCTGAATGGAGATCCACATGCTGAATACAAAATTGCAATATGAAAATAATAATGGAGCTTACCAGAACTGCGGAGATTCCCTTTTGCACAACAGTGTCACTGGAAACCATGTGTCCTTCTCAGGTCCCCTAGCGGCCTCTACTAATTGTGCTTCTACTAATTGTCCTGCATCTGTGGCCATCTTCCTTCCAATACAATTTGGAATCCTTGGTAAGATAAAACAGAGATTTGTGCTAATGTTATAAAATAAGTATGTATCTACAATTTTCATGCTAAAGTCTTCTACTCCAAGAGTGCAGTGGATTATACTATAGGGAGTATCCTTCCAATGCTGCTTCTCCTGAAGTATTTGAGTTGAACCTCAGACATGATGAATTTCTCGACAGTGTGAGAAGTGATTAAGTGTGGTCCCTCAGACTTCTCCATTCTGTCCTTCACCCTAAATTACTTACAGCTGTAGGTCCTTGAGCACTTCATCTACACCAGGGGTGTCAAACTCATTTTCACCGGGAGCCACATCAGCCTCACAGTTGATTACATTTGGCCCTTTGAAGGTAGCCATGAGGTTGATGTGGCCCCCGGTGAAAATGAGTTTCACACCCCTGATCTACACCATTTATCACAGCCAATAAAAATATTCATACACAATCCAAAACAATGAAACACTGGAGGAGTAAAATTATATTAAAAGAAAAAATAATAAACTGAAAAATGGGCATAGATGGACTAAACTTTGTAAATAAGTAACATGCATGTAGTAAAAGAAATAAGGGAATATATTAGCAATATGAGAGAAGAATAAGAACCTGTAATAAAAGAACAAAGGGGAAATATTAATATGAAAATCTAATAGTAGATGAAACCAGATAAACAGTAGAATGTACACAGCTAAAGAAACATCTGTCAATTTAACACTCAGGCTGAGAAACTTCTCTGGAAGGAAAAAGTATAAAAGAATAAAAAATATAAAACAAAAGTTAAAAACATGGATTACATAGAAGTAGAAATTCCAAAATCCAACTAATAGTAATCCTGGATAATGAAAGATAAAAATATAGAAATATTTGAAGAAATACTAGATATATATCTCATAAAATGTAATCCTGAAATAAATTTATAGACATAAAGAATAAAGAATGTCAGGTTGAAATAATTCATTGAGTGACAAAGATTATGGAGAAAAACAAAAATTTAGTAAAGTTTAAGAATATCCAAGACAAAGAAAAATTTGTAAAGATTACACCTCCCAACTAAACTACTTTCAAGATGAAATAGAGGATGATTTTTAATAATCTGAAGGATACAAAATTTTGAACATGCAATTTGTCATTCTTAATGCAATTATCATTAAATCATGAAATCATAGTTAAAATATTTTTTAGGAATCACAAGACTATAGAAAATTTGCCATGTAAAACCCACATTAACAAAAAAACAAATTTTTAGTAAATTATTCAAATAAGGGGGGAAACATATCCAGGTAATACTGCAAGACATATGGCAGTCATTCTTAACAAATATCTTCATGAGATTGTGTTTTTAAAAATAAAGAAATAAAAATAACAGAAAAGAAAAAAGAGACAGTATCGCCATGAAAAATCACTCTCACAATTTATAAATGATTAACATAGTATCAGTATGAGCCATGGATAAGGCACATGAGAAGATGAGAAACTTCTTAGTTTGTAAGCAGGATCATTTTTAAAGGTATGTTGTTTAAAAGAGTCACAAATAACCAAAAGAGAATGGAAAGTTTGAACGTATAAAGATAAAGATATAGTAAGACATTATCAACCCAAAAAGCTGGTGTGGGTATACAAACACAATAGCCTTTGCAAATAAAACTTTCCAGGAAAATATAACAATTCTGACTGTGTATTGAAGTGGGTCCTGGGTGCTGCCACCAAATCCTTCATCTACAACAAAGGCATACCTCGGAGAAACTGTGGCTTCCATTCCTGACCACCTAGATAGAGCGAGTAGTAATCTTGCTTGCTGGCGGAGGGTCCTTGGCTTCATTTTGTTACAAAAGCACATCTGTGAAGCTCAATAAAGCCACGTGCAATAACACAGGGTATGCCTCTCCTGAAACATTCATACCCCAGCTGATGGGAATATTGTAGGTAACAGGTGAGTCCTTCTTATTATTGCCCTCAACTGCAGAGTGGTGCCGTGTGTGTGGCCACGCCCACATTCAACGCTGGATCGATGCCAAAAACATAAAGCTTGGTTTACATTCCAAGTTTGGGGCTACCCTGCAGGGTCATCCTAATCTCAGAGTTCCTTGTGAGATTGGCCGAGTCCTTTGTTGTGACAGCATCATGGCCTATCTTCTTCCTCTGCTACACACTGCTGACTTCGACCCTACTCAAGTGAAGGTATGAAGAGTAATGCCTGAGTAGTAATCTCCATCTCAGAGTCTCATTTCTAGGAGACCTGAATTGCAACAGTTGGTACCTGGATTGCTGCCAGAAAGAAGATATGAAGATGATCCTTTGGAACTAATCACCTGTGGCTCAGCTAGCAAGGAGAACTTGATCACGGGAGGCAGATGGAGCCCTGAAAGCCCCTGGTAGCGTGCCAATAGTTAGAACTTTCACCCGTGGTGAACCGGAACAGTGTACCATGGAAGGGCAGGCACTAGCTGGCACTAGCTAAGGGAAGCGGTGTTCCCATAGCCTGGGAGGGGCCTGATAACTACTGTTCTCAAAACCCTTAGACTGGGTCTGATAAACTGTTCCCATAATGTGAAGTGGGCTCACATGCACAGAATTATGTTATGTTATATAATTCCTGGCACCTTGCTGGCTTTGTTCCCCTCTAGTACTTAAAACAGGTAGGGACTCCCTGCTGGGGGCGATGATGAGAGATACACAAGGGGACAGGTGCCACGATGGGTGCCACGCTGGGGAGCAAGGGCCATGACATGAGACATGCAGATAGACATGCAGCTGGCAGCATGCATGGCTTGCCCACCCATGAATGCCAGACATTCCAATGGCTCTGTGAATATTTTTCCCTCTGCACGAATACCATGAACCTGCCTGGCCTTGAAGGGTGGCAACGCGAGGGGAAATACTAATTATAAGGGAATAAGATTCTGTTTCTGTTGACATAAAACTCTTGAAAGAGACAATGAAAGATTGAAAGTAGTTAATCACAACTGATGGATTAGTGTGAAGCTAAAAGAGCCTTATTAGCAGCATAAAAAGTATTTCATATCCTGCTAGAAGAGGGAAGAAAAGGTTGAAGATCAAGCCCACTACCCAAAGTAGCAGAGCTTGAGGTATATTTGACTTCTCAAGCCACGCGGATCTGCCATGCCAGGTTCAGGTCCCTATCGGAAAGCGTTGGGTCCTGAGCATGATGTGGGAAACATCTAAATTGATGCACTAGAAAATCTTGACTCTCCACATTTCCCTGAGCCCTTTGGCCATGCAGAAGAGGCCTACTCTTTCCTGGTAAAGTCTCTCACTCCCACATTCCTTGAAGAAGGTATGAAGGCCTCTGCCTTGCAAGCAGGAGAAGTCCCCTTTAGAATTTAGCTCTACCACTCACCTTGGCCACTAGTTCAAAAACTGGAATTAAGTTCTATTACTACTTGGCTGGAGAAATGTTTGGTTGGCTTGGGAAGAAATAGACCATATCCCAAAGAAGCTGCATGGTGCATATTCTGGCCAAAATATACCAGCAAGAGACAAAGAATCACTTCTTGATTGGGATCCTGAATGTGCTGAATGAAGAAGATTGGGGTGCTGGACATATAGTTGAATAATAAAGAGTATATTGTCCAGAGTTCTGAATTTAACTCCACAGGGAGGAGCCTGAAAGAGGTATTAACTTGCTGCTAACATGACTCTCAGAAGTTTGGAGAAGTTCTCTTGGGTCACACCAAGTAAAGTAGAAACGTTAGAACTGCCAGGACAGAGAGTGGAAGAAGGTATCAAAAGCCTCTGAGGAGAGAACGTGCTAGAGGGATATGTTCTACAAGGATGTAAAATCACCAGATAATTTTGTTGTATGGGGAGCTAATATGATAATATGCTGCTTACCGGAGCAGCAAGGAATACTCTAGTAACAGGGGCAACCACATCACTGTTCAGCGCAGTGGTGGATATCGTCAATCAGCCAAGGCTAGCTGGAGATTCTGCTAGTGAAATGAGCTACCTGATAACAATGAGGATGATAGTTTCCAAAATAAGAGATCATGCGACTGTGCTTAAACATTAGAGACAAGGTTGGCGCAATTATTTTGATAAACTGCAAAGTTAGAGTGACAGCAAAGGCGGCCTGTTCTACAGACATTTATAGAGATAGTTACTGGAAAATGACATCCTTAGAGGCAAGAAAGATGAATGACCAATAATGGCTTTGAACACTTTATAAAACTGGAATAAATAAAAGTTGAATAACAGAGCACAGCCACCTGCCGAAACGTCATGATCTCTTGCCTAGTTCATGAATCACAACCAGCCTTTAAACCAGAAATCCATTGATTGAAAGAGAATCTGGTTCCCCAGGAGAAACGATTCTGTAACAAGGGAATGTGGTAATTAGTCTCCTACTGCCTCTCCAAAGCATGTATATCCATTTGTGTAGGTTAATTGTACACTGGGGAAATACAAACACTCGAATAATTCAAGTACCCTTGGACATGAGCTCTCAGTTTTTATTGGTACTTGTAGATACTTGTGGACCTAATACATCATCATTCCACCCCTGTCGGTGAAGGGATATATAGGGACCAGGTAATGTGTGGAGTTGTGTCCCAGTCAGGCTAGAATGTTCACTGGGTTCAATGACCCATCTGATGGTAATTTCCCTATTTCCTGAATGTATAATTTAAATTGACATACATGAGAATTAGCATAAATCTCATATTAGGGTGTTTTTTTCCCTGAGAAGAGAGATCTATTACAGTGTGGGCCCTCTGAAACTTCCTCTAACACCTTCCCTATTCAGTCAGCTGAGATAGTAAAACAGATATCGATGCAGATACAGACATAAAGATATAGATATAAGCTCATATACATGTGTCATCATCTCAGGGGGAATGCAAGTGATCAGATGTGCCACCTATATATATATACCTAAATGTTGCAGTGGTTGTATTTCCCATCATATTTCCATTCAGTTTACTAGTGTGGAAACTCAACACCCAGACAGATTCTGGATGTTGTGTTAGTGAACTACAAGTTCAACCAGCTATTAGCCCCGATTGCAGCTGTTCGTATAGGTGTATTATCTTTGCTAAAGCAGATTAACATAGTACATATGACCATTAATGTGGTGGATACATTCTCATTCATTCCTATCAAGAAGAATTCACATTTACTTGGAATAGAGGCTCTCCTACCCTGTGTTTTAAAATAGTAGAACTGGACCATCTGGACATGCTTCAGGACACTACATTGGTTCACTATGCCAATGATATCATGTTAATTGGACCATATAATGAAGAAGTGGTAAATACTTTGGAGATGCTTATAAGGCATGTGCCCTCAACAGGGTAGAAGATAACTCCTTAAGAATCCAAGTTCCTGAAATATCATCAAAGTTGAGAGAGTCAATGGGTCTGGGGTATGTTAAGGCCTCTTTTCCAAAATAAAGAATAAATTGTTTTTTTAAAGATTTTATTTATTTATTTTTAGAGAGCGGGGAAGAGAGAGAAAGAGAGGAAGAGAAACATCACTATGTGAGAGAAACACCAATTGTTTGCATATTGCATGTGCCCCACACGTGCTGGGGACCAGGCCCACAACATAGGCACGTGGCCTGACTGGGAATTGAACTGGTGACATTTCTGTTTGTGGAATGATGCTCAACCCTCTAAGCCACACCAGTCAGGGCAAGAACAAATTCTTTCATCTTACACATTCCACCACTAGCAAAGTGGCACAGTGCCTGGTAGGCCACTTTGGGTAGTAGAACCAGCATATCCCATGCAAAGAACAATGACAGGAGAACTGTAGTAGAAGTAAAAATATCAAATAAAATAGACCTAAAAATATTACTTCAGGTAAATTGGTTCATTTTGTAATGATAAAGGGTCAATCCATTAGGAAGGTATAATAATTATAAACATATACGTATCTAATAACCCAGTACCAAATAGATGAAAAAAATGACAGAAATGAAAGGAAAAATAGGCAATTCAGTAACAATAGTTGAAACTTCAACCCAACATTTTCAATAATGGATGGAACAACTATGTAGAAGATAAACAAAAAATAATAATAAATGACTTGGACAATACCATAATTCAACTACACTTAACAATAAATTCTGGAAAATTCCATTCAACAAGAACAGAGTATATATTCTCAAATGCAAAAGAACATCCTCCAAGATAGACCATATCCGGACAAAATACACCTTGATAAATATAGAAGTATAGAAATCATACCAAATATCTTCCACAATCACAATGTCATGAAAACAGAAATAAATGGCAGCATTTTGAGAAACTAAAAATCTATGTGAAATTGAAAAACATATTCCTACATTATGATGGGCTAAAAATAATCAAAAGAGATATTAGAAAATGCTTTTAGATGAATAAAAATAAATCTGCAATATACCAAACCTTATGGGATGCAGTTAAACTTATGCTTAAAGGGAAGTGATCAGCTATAAATGCCTATATTTAAAAAAAAGATGAATTATCTCAAATTATAACAATCTAACCTTTCACTTAAGACAATGGAAAGTGAAGAACAAAGTGAATCTAAAGCAGGTAGAAGGAAGAAACTAATTAAGTTTAGAACAAAAATTAATGAAATAGAATATACAGCCACTATGGAAAAGAGCATGGCAGTTCCTCAAAAATTTAAGAATAGAGTTACTATATATCCCAGCAATTCTTCCCCTGAGTGTCTTCCTGAAAAACTCAACAACATGTATTTGCAAAGACATTTGCACCCCTATGTTCATTGCAGCATTATTCATGGTGGCCAAGACATGGAGACAATCAAAGTGTACTTCAATAGAAGAGGATTGGATAAAGAAGGTGTGGTACACACCAGGTCTTTCCAGAAGGTATCCAGTCATGTCAATGAAAAATAGAAGTCTTTATTGAAAAAAGTACAAGATACAAGAAACAGGGTACATAGGACAATGATGCCTCAGGCCCCTTCAAAGTAGGCACCTCGAGACCTCACACAGTTCCCTCAGTCACCATCAGCTGCCCCACTGTATTTTCCTAAATTTTATCGATGGTCTGAAATCTCTTCCCTTTCAAAGGTGATTTTAGTTTTGGGAAAATCCAGAAGTCAAAGGGCACCAAATCTGGGCTGTAGGGGGGCTGAGTCACCTGGGTGATTTGATGGTGCACAAAAAAAACCTCTGCACACGACATGATGCATGAGTGGGTGCTTTGTCCTGATGAAGCTGCCAATCATCAGTTGCCCATAGCTATGGCCTTCTGAATCATCTGAATAGTTTCTGCAGAGGAATGTTCAAGCTTCCTGCAAAATTTAATGCAGATTTGTTGCTCTACTTGCTCAGTCACTTTTGAATGTAACGGCCACATAGTACACATGCTCAATCAACAGTGACTACTGCCCCCACTGACTAGTACAGTGAAGTCATTCATGCATGTGCATTGCAGTCCACTCTCCTTGGATGCCAGGTTACATCGATGATGCTGAAACCGTTCTCAATATATTAACAATGGCTGGGCTTTTCCTGGACAGAGCTCATATACACAAAGGAATATTGCTCAGCCATAAGAAAAGACGAAATACTGCCATTTGCAACAACATGGATGGACCTTGAAAATATTATGGTAAGTGAAATAAGTCACTCAGAAAAAGCTAAGAACCGTATGATTTCACTCATGTGTGGCATATAAAACTGAAACTCATGAACACAGAGAGCAATGTGGTGTTTGCCAAAGGGAAGGGGTTGGGAGATGGTGGGTGGAGGCAGGCCTAATATATGGTGATGGAAGATGGGTGGACTGTAGGTGGTGGGCACACAGTGCAACTTACAGATCTAGTCTCATAGAAATGTATACTTGAAATCTATATGATCCTATTAACCAATGTCACCCCAATACATTTAAATAAATAAATAAATAGAAAAATTGAGAAAAATCAATACAACCAAAAGCTTTTTTTAAAAAGAGCAACAAAATGATCAAATCTTAACTTGACTGACCAAGCAAAGAAAAGAATGAAATGGCATTGATACTCACCCTACAGGGAAAAATATTTAGAAAGGAATAATATGGATAATTTTTTGTTAAAATTATATAACAGATGAAGTAGACAAACACCTACAAAGATTCAAACTACTAGAATTTACTGAGGATGACAGATACACTGTTCAGCCTATAACAAGTAAAGGCATTGAGTTAGTAATCAAAAAACTACCAAAACCAAAGGCCAGGTCCTGATGGTTTTGCTGGTGAATTCTACCAAGTATTTAAAGAATAATTAAGATCAATTCCTCACAAACTCTTCCAAAAAATAAAGGAAACAGTTTCCAACTTATTCTGTGAGGCCAGTATAACCCTGACACCAAAAGCAAGACAAAGACATCACTAGAAAATAAAATGACATGAAAATATACATTATGGTTATGGATGCCAAATTCTTCAACAAAATACTAACAAACCAAATTCAAAAAATATATAAGGACAATTATATCCCATGGCAAAGTGGGATTTATCCCAGAATGCAATGACAGTTCAACATGCAAAAATAAACTAGGGTTTATTGATAAAAGAAAAAACAAAAAGATGCATGATCATGTTAACAGTTGCAGTAAATGCATTTGACAAAATTCAAACCGATTTTACAATTAAAAAACACAAATCAATGAAAAATTGAAAATGAATTTAACCAAAAATTTCATTTATAATAACATCAAAATAAGAAAATATTCAGGAATAACTTTAACAAAAAGTATAAAACTTGTGCCCTCTAAATTACAAAATCTTGTTAATAGAAACTGTATTAAGCATAACAGTTAAAAACTTTTGTGCTTCAAAAAAGACCATTAAGAAAGTGGAAAGGTAACCCACAGAATGGGGGGCAGTGGGAATGAGTGAATAGACAGCTGATTGCTAAAGGGTATTTACTGTAGTAAAAAACATATAACAAAATTTCACCATTTTAACCTTTTTAAATATGTAGCACAGTAATATTAACTATATGGACAATGTTGTGCAACAGATTTCTAAAACTGTTTCACCTTGCAAAACTGAAACTCTGTATCCATTGAAAAACTACTGTTCCCCACCTCCCTGCCCCTGCCCCAGGCAAAAACCATTCTCCTCTTTGTTTCTAATAGTTTGACTGCTTTAGATACCTCACACATTTTTTTTCTTTTTGAGGAGATAGAATTGTTTTAAAATTGGCTGGTGATCATTGTACATACCTGTGAGTAGGCACATCAAATTGTATACCTTAGTTAGGTAGATTGTATGGTACTTGAAGTATATCTGAATAAAGCTTCACCTCACATTGGACAGAGAGGATGCTTCTACCAGCAAGGGAGGGTAAGCAAGGTTTGGGTACTCAGAGGTCCCCCAAATCCTCTCAAATAGTAGCACCTCATATTCAGGGTCCGATTGTTATCCCTATAACTCTTACACAAGAAATGTATATGAGTTTGTGAAATAAATCTAGACTATAATCCCATGACCCACAGAAATAGACTTTGTATTGATACATGATAGTTGCCTGTGCTAATCTAAAGTCTTTGAGTTAAGAACTTCTGGGAACATGATAATGCTCCCATGAGCTGGGTATTTTGTGATGGATGGAGCTTGAGAATATCATGCTAAGCGAAACAAGTCAGACAGAAAACATCAAGAACTGTGTGATTTCACTCATACCTGGGATATAAAACTCAAAGTAACAAATGAACAAAGAAAAACAAACAAAAACTCAGACACAGACAACAGTATGGTGGTTACCAGGGGGAAATTTGGTGGGGGGTAGTAAAGGGTAAAGGGGGTCAAATATATGATGATAGAAGACGATTTGACTTTGGATGGTGAACACACAATACAAATACAGATCATGTATCACAGAAATGTACACTTAAAACCTATATAATCCTATTAACCAATATCAACTTAATAAATTTAATTAAAAATAAAACTCGGAATTTATAATTTTCTTTCTTTAAAATCTTCATCATAGTTAAAAGAGCCAATCCTCCCCACTGTACTTGTATTCCTTAAAGTTTTCATCAAGATCTATTACAGAAACTCCATGGTCCATCAAAGTTGGTAAATGAAGAGAGAACGGGCATGCAAACTGCTAGATTATGAAGCGTTCACATTAGAGCATAGCAAAACTTCTAAGTAAACATAGATATACATTTAAAATATCAACAGCTACCTAGGCTTTTTAGAAATAAAACATTGAATTTTTCCACTTTGTCTGGCTAACAACCCCATGTGCCACCTAATTACCTGCCAGACTAATCTCAAGATAAAAAGACCTTTAAATCATCCAGGGGGTGGGGAATGGGATCCTTTCCAACACCAGACAGCTGGGCTTCCTTTGGACACTAGAAAGCTGAGGTTAGGAGTACTGTTCAAAGAAAGCCTGCTTTCTTCCTTTAGGAAATAAGAGTTGACATTTAAACGATGTGGGGGTTAGGGGCACTGACCTTATTGTGCAGTCAAAAATCCATGTATATTTTGACTCTACAAAAACTTTCCTAATAGCCTAATGTTGACAGGAATTCTTACAGATAATGTAAACAGTCTATTAACACATGTTTTGTATGCTTATGTATTATATACTGTATTCTTACAGTAAAGTAAGCTAAAAAAAGAAAACCTCATTAAGAAAATAATAAAGAAATGCATTTACAATATTTATTGAAAAAACAACTGTGTATAAGTGAACTGGTGCAGTTCAAACATATGTTGTTGAAGGGTCAACAGTATTTTCCTCTTCTGGTGCCGTATTTGAGTCAAGAACAGGGAGAGTACAAGGTTAATAAATATTTCCTGAAATGGAAGTATTTCATTTGTTGAAGTTATTTCCGTTTGGTGACTGAAGACCTGAGTCAAAGGGGCAATTTGATAGCATGAATTGATCTTACCTTGCGTTGTTCATCTCACCAGCATCTGAGATCCTCTTGTAAGGGACTCTGGGGACCAAGATAAGTTATGCTGAAAATTGCTGCATCTGCTTCTACCCTAAGCTGCCACTTCACATCTGATAAGAATTCGTACCCTGAAAAAATTAAATTGGAAAGTTAACCTTTTATTCTGCGGGAAGCTATGATGTTGCTTCCTATCAATTCATAACACATCTGATACTCCAATCCTAAAATTTTACATATTATCCATTGAGGTGCTTACTTCGAACTTTGGGCACGTTAGCTAAATTTAATTTTCATAAACTCCATTCACAATGAGTTCAAGCAAACCTTTCTAATTGCTTGTCCTTTGTAGAGAGCCAGGTGTCACTCTTTCCCAGCTGTTAACCTCAGGCCAGACCAATATAATTAGTTTTGGTAATTACTTCTAGTTCTTCAGGAATAATTGAAATTATTGCATCCTTACTTCACTAGACGATGAAATGGATGGGTACTTCTTGTGTGAAACTTACAACCTTTTAAATCTACCTACTCACAATATGTTCCATAACTAATGAAAGATATTTTTTCAAGTCTTCTTTCTCTGTGGAAAAACATAATAATTAAAATGCTCCAAAGCACACTTAACTCAAAGACACTCAAGTATATGACTCACATTGTGGTCATTACTTTTAAATATTTCTGGTTTCATAAGTTTTTACTTGTCTGTGGGGATAGCTCTTCTCTCCCACACTTGTGAACATTGGTTTAAGAAATGCATGAATAGTGATGGCTGGCCCTGAGAGCCCTGTTTTTCAAGGTCTTTCAATGTCAGCGAACACATGCTCATGTGAGCAATTAAAATGTCAATTGAAACTTCAGATCGTCTCTCAAATCAGTAGGTGCGCAATCAGCATTTAGGAATCAATTCATTGGACTTATTTGTACTTTATTATTCAAGGAAAGGTATGCAAAAGTATTTAAAACTTTGTTGTCAGACATAACAGTTTTCTAATGTCTTCCACTTATTAACTGTATTGCCTTGGGCTGGTTACTTAATCATCAAGCTCTGAGTTTTCATTTATATAATTGGATTAATGCCTCATGTGGTTTTTATTGGTTATAGAAGTTAACAAATATAACTTACTAATCTAAATATCAAAAACATCCAAGAAAATAACAAATCAAAAACAGCTATGAGTAACCCTTATAGGAAACAACGCATTATAATTGAAGGATGGTTTGCTTTATTGTGTGATGCTTGGAAATTATATTTTCTTTAGGACTCTCAGGTTAGGGATATCATGATGATGCATCCATGTGACAAACCTATACAAAAGATGGTGCAGATATAAGAGACAGTCACTTTAGTGTCAAAGACTGTCTCTGAAAATACACAGGGTCTAGCACATATAACACCCCTTTTTCATTACAAAATCTTTCATTATTAAATCATAAGCATGCTATTCTGTAACATAACAATATCACACTCAAGCACACCATGTGACATTTTAGGTGAAATGTTCACTTAAAACTTTAAATTATTACACCCATAGTATTACCCTACCAACCACACTCAAGCAGGCATTACTTCTGCCAGACCCTGTATATGTAAATTTCTTTTCATCCTCGCCCAAGGATATTTTTTCTTTGCTTTTAGAGAGAAAGGCAGGGAGAAAGAGAAACATTGATATGATAGAGAAACACTGATTGGTTGCCTTCCATATGTGCCTGGACCAAGGATCGTATGTGCTGGGACCTGCAACCTAAACATGTGCCCTGACTGGGAATTAAACCCACAACTTTTAGGTCATGGGACATGCTCCAACCAACTGAACCACACTGACCAGGGCTATATGTGATTATTTTCAATGATTGGTGTTTTCCTAAGTAATCATGGACATGGGCAATAGTGTGTTGATTGTGGGGGAGGAGGGTATAAGGAGAATAAATGGTAATGGCAAAAACTATATTTTTAATTTTTTGAGTTATCTCCATATAGCTTTCCACAGTGGTTGCAACAGTCTGCATTGCCACCAATGGTACAAAAGGGTTCCCTTTTCCCACATCCTTTCCATCTCTTGTTGTTTGTTGATTTATTGATGATGGCTATTCTGACAGGTGTGAGGTGCTATGTCATTGTGGTTTTATTTTGCATTTCTCAGATGATTAGTGACATCAAGTATCTTGTCATGGGTCTATTGAACATCTATGTGTGCTCTTTGGAGAAGCATCTATTCAGGTCCTCCGCCCATTTTTTAAATTGGGTTGGTTGTGTTTTGGTGTTGAGTTTTGTACATTCTTTATAAATTTTGGGTATAAACCCCTTATCAGATGTATCCAAAACACTAATTTGAAAGAACATAAGCACCCCATGTTCATTGCAGTGTTATTTACAATCGCCAAGATATGGAAGCAGCCCAAGTGTTTGTGAGTAGATGAGTGGATAAAACAACTATAGGGCATTTACACAATGGAATTCTATTCAGCCACAAAAAAGAAGAAAATTTTACCTCCTGTGACAGCATAGATGGACCTGGAGAACATTATGCTAAGTGAAATAAGCCAGGCAGAGAAAGACAAATACCATATGACTTCACTTATATGTTGAATCTAATGAACAATCTGAACTAGCAAGCAAAACAGAGACAGACTCATAGATAGAGAGCAGGATGACAGCTAAGGGGGGAGGAGTTAGGGGGTGGAGGGATCAAGCAAAAAGGAAAAAGACTCATGGACATGGGCAACAGTAGGGAAAGTGATTGTGGGGGTAGGGGGATAAGTGAGTTAAATGGTAATAGAAAAAAATACAATAGAAAATTTAAAAAGCAAAAAATGCAATAAAAAGGAATTTAAGAAAATGAAAAAATGTTTATTGGAAATTATATAGATAGATACATACATACATATATACATATACATACACCTATGTATAAAATTTGTGTGGGGGGTTCAAGATAAAATACCAATTCTACAAAAATATTTTAATTTGGGAAATATAAAATTCAGACATTCAGGGAAAATCAGGTCCTATTTTAATAATAATTATCACTAAGTAACAAAAAGGATTGGGGAACTAACTTCAAATAACCAAGAGTACAGCAACTGATTCTCATTAATTTGAGAAAAGGTGTATATTCTCTAAGAAAGCCCAATAATTGCTGCTGTGTTTATTTCAAGAAAACCCATTGAAAGAATTTCTATACATTTTTATTGATTTCTACACTACCATTGTCATTACTGAAGTAGAAATGAGCAATCAATCTGTTATATTGTAGAAAGCTTACTTGGAAAATAAAGGTGCTTATCAAATGAGAAGGCTATGTCAGGTTCATCATGACACCAAGGTCTAAGCTAACCTCTAAATTTAATGTAATTTCATTTTTTAAAGATCTGAACAAGAAGTTTATGGAACTCGACTAATGGATTCTAAATTGGAAAAGGGTAAAATAAATGCCCAAGAGTACCACAGTCAATTTGTTGATGAAGAATAAGGAATGAGACTATCCTACCATTATTAAAATTATTATAAAGTTATAGTAAGAAAAACCATGTGCCATTAGCACAGTGGCTGTAATGCTTGCTCAGATGAACAGAATAAAGAGTCTGGAAGCAGATCGAAAAGCCACATGGGAGATCAAAATATGACAAAATTCACATGGAAATCATTGGAAAATTATGAATCCTCCAAACAATGATGATGGTAAAAATCATTGTGTATATTAAGGAATAATTGGATTTTACTTCCCACTATAGACAAATATAAATTCCAGAATATTAATGACTTCAAGTTTAAAACTATTGAAAAGTACACAAAACTAGCTATCAAAAGTTTTGGGGTAAAGTGTTAACTGTGCAGTTAACAATGATGAAATCTTAGGAAGTATTTCAACTTATTAAGCCTTAACTTATTCAATGGAAAAATATGTTCATATGATTAAATTTATTGGGGTTACATTGTTTAATACGATTGTATAGATTTCAAGTGTACATTTCTATGATACATGATCTGTATATTGCACTGGGTGCCCGCCACTCAAAGTTAAGTCATCTTCCATCACCATATATTTGACCCCCTTTACCCTTAACTACTCCCCACTCCCCTTCCCTCTGGTAACCACCACACTGTTGTCTGTGTCTATGAGTTCCAGGTTTATACCCCACACATGAATGAAATCATATGGTTCTTAACTCTAGGATTTTAATATAACATGATTTGTGGATTGAAAATCAATAACTTTATTAGGTAGTGATATATTGTTCGAATGAAAAGGAAGGTATACACATAAAGTCAATTATATGGCCTTTGCCCATTACTTTACATGTGAAGAAGCATTGTAACATTTTTGTTCAAAGTGACCAGTGTACATGCTCATAAATTAATGGGTAGGATTTCTCCCTACCCTACCTCAACAGAGTCATCAATTTAATCAATCTCAATATAATGCTCAAAAGAAAGGGATATTTTTAAAGGTGCAATTGGTGAAGAAGAATGTAGGGTCAGAAATTGCCAATTCCTATGAGAGTTTCTTTCTTTTTTAAAAAAATTATTTTATCGTTGTTCAATTACAGTTGTCTGCATTTCGCCCCAACCACTCCCCCCCATCCCAGCCAAACCCACCTCCTTCCCTTGCTTGCACCCTCCACCTAGGTTTTGTTCATGTGTCCTTTATAGCAGTTCCTGAAAACCCTTCCCCCCATTGTCCCCTCCCCCCTCCCCTCTGGCCATTGTTAGATTGTTCTTAATTTCAGTGTCTCTGGTCATATTTTGTTTGCTTTTTTCTTTTGTTGATTATGGTCCAGTTAAAAGTGAGATCATATGGTATTTGTCCCCCACTGCCTGGCTTATTTCACTTAGAATAATGCTCTCCAGTTCCATCCAGGCTGTCAAAAAGGGTAGGGGCCCCTTCTTTCTCTCTGCTGTGTAGTATTCCATCATGTAAATGTACCATAGTTTTTTGATCCAATTGTTTGCTGATAGGCACTTGGGTTGCTTCCAGCACTGGGCCATTGTAAATTGTGCTGCTGTGAACACTGGGGCACATAGGTTCTTTTGGATTGGTGTTTCAGGATTCTTAGGGTATAATCCCAGCGGTGGAATTGCTGAGTCAAAAAGCAGTTGCATTTTTAGTTTTCTGAGGAAATTCCATACTATTTTCCACAGTGGCTGAGCATTTCAAATTGGTCTCAAATTATCCTTTGCAAAGTTCTCAGACTTTCCTTAGAGTCCTTCCTCAGAATAGTTATAGCTGGTTAGAACACAATGGTTAAAATATTTACGGCTGTAGTTATAGGTTAGATTATAGTTTGTTAGAATAGTTATAGCTGGTTGCAGCTTTTTTGAATTCCCTTGGAGAATAGCTTACTTGTGACTGAATCCTGATTTAAGAAATTAATTTAGAAAGATATTCTGGAGAGCAGTCATGTCTCAAAACATTGCAAGAAAAATTAGATGCCCACTTCTGCTGCCCTCATCAGTGAGCAGTGTCCAATCTCAATACAGAATATATTTTTTTTTTGCCACTGCTTCTTTCATGACTAGCATGGACCTGTTCCACACTGGTCTGTTTCACCAAAATTGTGACCTTGAAATGAGATCTTATACTTACTGGCTTATTAATTCTTCCAGTGAGCCTATTAAACATATTAGACTTCTTAGTTCAATTACTTAATCTTTCTTGTTGAAGCAAATGCAATGCACGTTTAAAAGCCAATAAATATCTACCAAAATTCCAAATGTTTAGAATATTTTACAAAATAACGAAAATGTAGCAGATAGAAAGTTCAGACAAAAGGTTGATGCAGTTCAAAGATGATGTTTGAAACTACTCTTTCTCACAATAAAGAGAGCGAATTTCCCAAGATGACACATAACATCATTGTTATCCTACCCAATTATCAGATGATGCAGATGTGCCATTGTTTACTCATGTCATGGTTACTTCAGAAGACATCAACCACTTTTACTAAATGGGTTAAGGAATGCTGAAACAGAGTATTAGCCTAACTGGAATTTGAAATATTTGATCTATATTCTAAAAAATGTAACACTTTTGTTGACAGGTGACCTGGTTTAAAATGAAATAAGAAATACCAAGCAATGAACCAATAGCTGTTTATTGAATGCATTGTTTTCAGCATGGTTCTGAGAGAGGTGATAAAGTATAAAAATATTTGTGGAGAGGTGACCCATGATGTGTCTTCAATCAATGTCATTAATGTCCTTACAATGCATGCACACAGTGAAATGAAAAAAGAACTTCCAGACAAGAAAAAGCTAAAGGAGTTCATCATCACCAAACCAGTATTATATGAGATGCTAAAAGGGCTTTCTAGAAGAAGGAGAAGGA
>PVJI01021834.1:0-26407 GCA_004026765.1 Micronycteris hirsuta
AAAAAAAATTGCGATAAGGCTTCTGAGCACTGACTCCCCATTTCTGCGCTTCTCTCTGCATGGACCAGGAGCGAATAGTGGGCCAACCAGCAGTGGTCATAGTTTCACACTTTGAAACATATTTCCCTAAAAGATTCAAATTTTCATGGCCAAGAAATAGGAGACTTGGGGGCAAACCCAGGCTCTGTCAAGTGTAGGAGGGTCGCATCAGGAACACGGACTGGATCAGAATGAAGACATCACTGTGACTCAGGAGTCGTCATCTGAAGCGAGACAAGAGATGTGTGAACAGAAAGGTCCCCTAGATGTTGGCCCTAAAGCCAACTTTCCCCTCGAAGGGAAGTCCCTTGCCGCTTGCTTGGGATTTTAATTTGTTGCCAGACAAAGGGGTCATGCATGAGCTGTATACATGAGCTGCTTTGCCTGCAAGCGTCTCTGTGGCTTCTGGAATTTTCCACCTTCTCAGTCACTGCAGGCCTGGCACCTTGCCTTTCCATGGACCAGCCATCAACCAACCCGCTGGCAGTTCTGAACAGGCAGAAAGGCATCCAGAGGCTCTCCAAGGAGGGCACAGGCCCGTGGAGAAAGAAGGTGATGTTTGTCTGGTAGGAGGCAAAGACGGGCAGAGTGTTATGGACTGAATTGTGTCCCCCCAAATTCATAGGCTTATGTTCTAACCCCCAGCACCCCAGAATGTGACTGCGTTTAGAGATGGGGCCTTTAAAGAGGCAGTGCGGTAGAACAAGGTCATTGGGGTGGACCCCCATACAATATGACTGGTGCTCTTATAAAACGAGGGAATTGGGACACAGACAGGTACAGAAGGAAGCCCAGGTGAGGACACAGCGAGAAGGCGGCCACCGACAAGCCAAAGGGAGAAACCTCAGAAGAAACCAGCCCTACCAATACTTTAATCTCAGACTTCCAGCCTCAAGATTGGTGAGAGAATAAATTTCTGTTGTTTTTAAGCCCCCAATCTGGTACTTCAGTATGGCAGCTGAGTAGATTATACAGCAGGGACAAGGAATGCTGGAGAGTTATCTTTTCTGCAGACCACAGGCCCTTTGCTTTTGCCCACATTGCAATGTCACCTCCCCCCTAATCTCATTGGAGCAACAATCTCCCCACTTGGACACCAGCCAAGGAAAGCAGGGACACGGTGCCCAGTCTGGAGCGAGAACTTTCAGCATGTCCACTCAGAAGCTGTGTGATCTTGGGCAAGTCATTTATGTATTATAATTTATATATATAATTTATGTATATGAAATGGGATCCATAATTCCTGTTTTAATATTTCATAAAATAGTTGAGAAGATCAAGTATAGAAAGTGATAGAAGCTATAAAACATTGTCAATGTGAGGGGTTACTATTAATGATAGTAATACCATAGTATTCAGAATAAAAATATTTATTGCACTTCCTTTGCAGTTAGAAAATGCAGATGTAGTCTGTAGCGCAGGAGAGAATAAGAGAATCGTGCAAGGAAAGCAATGTACAAGATGGCACACAATGGAATGCTGGTCACAAAACGGAAAGTGTTTAGACAAAGCAAAGCCATCACGGCCTGGCGTGCGTTTGGCGCAGTTCATCCATTCATCAGACATTTACCAGGAGTTTTTGTGTGTCCACGCCATTCTAGCCGCAGAGGTCGGGCCATGAACGAGACAGCATGCCCTCAGAAACCCTGCCTCCTAGAGATGAACAAACACGTGACTGACCATGACAGGTGGAGTCAGCACAGAGAAGGAAAGAAGGGGAGATAGTGAGGGACAGAACCGTGTCACTACATGGGAAAAGAACATCCTAGGTGGTATCGGTGCTTGTACCAAATGGAGCTGAACAGAGCTTTGCAAAATAAATAGGACTTGATTAGGTTGCTGGGGAGGGGTTTGCAGCTAAGAGTAGTCCGCCAATAAGTGGTGTGTGGGATTGGCCAGGATGGTGCTGCAATTCTCAGATGTCACCACCAGGTGGCAGAGTGACTTCAGGCCAAAGATCTACCAGGTGTCTGGGAACAAAGTCCTTTTGTTCTCCAAATGAGGAGCCCCAAGATGCCCGAGAGGTTAGGGGAACAGCAAATACATCCCTGAAGGGTGAGAAGGTAGAAGAAATTCCTTGCCTGACAACTGGTTGGAACTTTCTGAGAGTCACTGTGTTCCCCCATCCTCCCAATGGCTGCCACCCCCAGATCAACAATACGGCAAGCACTTGGTAAACTACAGGCCATTTTAGATATCCAAAGGATCATCATTATTCCACAGAGAATCACTGTAGAAAAACCCTGCCGTGGCGCCAAAAGAAGGGCCAAGAAATCTAACCTCCTAAAATGCAAGGTTTGCGTGTTACCAGTCGATGAATGACTGGTCTGTCCCAGCCCAGGTTCTTGCTTAGCGCCATCTGGTGGCAGCTGTCTGCTCCAGCTTAAACGTCAAACGTGCTTTTGGGTCCTAGGACTTTTGCTGGGACTTCCCAAAACAGAAGCAGATTCCAAGACTCCCCTAATTGGTGCCATTTTATTGGCCTTTTTGGAGAAAGTTGGGGCACGGGGACCCATCCTCTGCATCCCCACTTCTTGAATTAGGATTGCTTGCAGTTTCTTCACCCAGCTTTGCCCTCTCCTCTCAGCCTGCCCCACACCCTGACAATATTTGAGGCCAACTCTGTATATCAAAATTCCTGTTATCCTGTGCTATATTATCTTGGTTTTTTTTAAAAAAGATTTTATTTATTTTTAGAGAGAGGGGAGGGGAGGGAGAAGTAAAGGGAAACATCAATGTGCAAGAGATACATCGACTGGCTGCCTCTCGCACACCTCCAACTGGGGACCTGGTCCACAACCCAGGCATGTGCCCTGACTGGGTATTGAACTGGCAACCTTTTGGTTTGCAGGTTGGCACTCAATCCACTGAGCCACACCAGCCAGGGATATTATCTTGGGTTTTTACTGTATTGAGATTACCTCTTCTAAAGAACCAGCTTTCTGTTAGATACTTCTGTCTGCCACATCATCTCCTTCCCAAAGGACCTGACATGTGTGTGTGTGTGCACGTGAATGTGTATGTGTACATGTGTGTATGCACACACACATTGGTATAGGATAGAGGGATTGAGGGAAGAGTGTTTGTTCAGTTATCTTGTCTTTTTCACATTCCGATGACTCTCAATAAATCAACTAGTTCCACTAAGACTTTTTCCTACTCCATCAGTTAAAATGGACCCAGCTTTCCTCCAGGATGCTTTGAATTCCCTTCCTCTGCTACCTTCCCTTATTGTCTTCTTATTTCTGAGCATGCTCAGAAGAGCCTAAAAGCGGTGGGCTCTGTGCCCCATCCGATCTCCCCTTCCTTCTGGGAGGGCAGTGGAAGGATATCCTTTAAAAGCCGTCTGTGCTTAACAAGCAGTAAAGGTCGTGCTTCATAGCTGAAGGTCAAAAGGCACAGGAAGCAATCCTGCACGCCAGACTTCTCACTTCCCAGTTGCCTTTTCTCACAAGACAATGACCTTGTGAAGCAGAAACACCCTTGCCTTTAAGATGCAGTCATTAACTCACTCATTCATGTATTCATTCCTTCATTTTGGCATTGATTCCGGCAAGTGTTGAGGGCCTTGCTCTGTGCTGGGAAACCCAAGGACAGGCAGCGCATGGCCGCTGTCTTGGGGGAGCTCGGTGTCTGGTGGGGGAGCCGAGCCCCTGACAGCATCAGAGGTGGATGGATGCAGTAATAAAAGTGCCCCGTTAGAGAGATGAACTGAAGGCCAAGTGTCCAGAGGACCGAGGACAAGCTTTCCTGTGACTTATTTTATGTAGATAACCTTGTCCAAAATTTGGGAACTACAGAGGGGCCTCACTTCCTAACCCTGGTAATGCCAACCAGTGGATCCATGGGAGGGATGAAGGGGACAGCTGAGAAGGATGGATCAGTGTCTCCTCACCCTGCACTGTCCCAGAGGCTCTCAGTGATGAGAGTGAAGGCCCCACCCCATCCTTTTAAGGAACAAACAAATCATCACAAAGCCATCACATGGCTTTGTGCTGGGTCAAGCCTCAGACTACCCTCTTACAAAGCCTTCCCGATTCCCTTTTCTTTCCATGGGTCTGTTTGGCGTTGAAGCCACTTCCAAAAGCAGGACCTTTGCAAAATCGCTGCTTCCAAATGTCCCTGCCCAAACAACAGAACCATCGCGCATTTGGACAAGGGCAGTGTGGAGTGGCCACGTGGCGAAAAGCACTGCAGGATGTGACTGGAGATTACTGGGGGGAGAAGGGGGCCCATTCTCCTGCTTTGCCTCGGTCAGCCTTCATGTGAATGCCCAAAGGGAGTGTCTTCACGTGGTGGGAGCTGCTGGTTATGAAGAAGCCTCTCATCTTCCTCCTAGTTTAAAGGCTAGGGAAGGTTTGATTGAAGTCAGAGACCCCACTTCTAACTCACTGATACCCTGAAGTCGAAACTGTTGAGAAATCCCTTTCTTTGAGAGAGTGAGGTCATGGGAGAGTTAATAATGGCAAAGCCAGGGACGGGGGTGGGGGTGGGGTTCCTCCTGGGATCCTCTCCCTACCCTGATCTCCCTAGCACTGGGTTGAAAAGCAAAGCTGGCTTCCCACTTGACAAGATCGGAGGCCAGGAAGCCAGCACACAAGGGCCACATGGATCTCACGCTTTCATCATCAAAATCTGTGCTTTTCTTTTTCTTCCACACCAGCCATTTTTCCCCCCCCCAGGCAGAAAACACATTTCTTGGGCATGGTCTCAAGATGAAAATCTTCAAGGACTAATTCTGTCCAAATGAATGGAAAAATCAAGATAAGCCTCTCTGTTTTGATAATCCTCTTGCTTCACGGTAGAAGTAGCCTCCAAAGTGCGGTTAAAAGGCCACTTTTCCTGCCTAATCTGAACATTCAGGAAATTGCTAGGAAAGGAACAAGTTACACTGACAAGGAGAATTAGGCCTCTAGCCACTTGGCTGGCTTTATTCCCTACAATCCTGATATTGATTGAACACGTTTCTGTGTGACGTTAATCTCAATGCGTGCTGTGAAATCTCATCTCCAGTTCGTGTGACCCAGACAGGCAGGCCCTCCTCTTTACCATCACTTGACAGATGAAAAACAATGAGACCTGTGGGGGTCGAAGTAACTCGTCCAAGGGCACACAGGAGCAAGTGGTGGACTTCCCACTCCTGGGCCACTGCCATGAGGCCGCTGAGAGCCCCCAGAAAAGAGCACGCCCTATGGAGCCAGCCTGGCTTTGGTTCTGGGTTCCATGTGGACTCCACCCTAGGGCCTCTGAGGCCTCTTTTGCCCTTGCCCATGGCCTCTGCCGGTGGCCACCCTCCAGGCCGCCAGACCTTCCAAGTGAGATGCACACATTTTAAAAAATTAATGCGTATTACGTCACCATTGGAGGGGAAAAATCAAGTTATTTTAAAAGAAGCCTCTAAGTTCTAATGATAATTCGTTCACTCTAAATGTCCACCCTTGCCCACGTCCCCCCATTTTCTGTGTCCTTGAGGCCTCTGTTCTGTCTTTCATCCATTTAACGGATGTCTGCTGAGAAAGCGTCCCCAGGGCCAGTTCTGGGGCATCCGGCAGTGAGCAAAAAGCAGCAGACAAGGCCTGGGGGGGCGCTGTGCAGACTGCGCAGGAGACAGGCGTCTGGGAGAAAGCTGCGGCTGTAACGGGTGTGGTGCGGGAGACGGAACCCCGCGGCAAAATGGAAGCGGGATGAGGGTCTGGCCCATGCGGGATTTCCTGGAGGGCTTCCTGTGCAAGTGACATAGGACCTGAGAGAGGAAGGCAGGGGAACGATGAAGGAAAGGACATTCCAGGCAAAGGCAAAGGACTCAGCAAGAGGAAACGGGTGAATCCAAGGGCGGAAAGAGGGTCACGTGGCTGCGGAGCGAGAGTTCAGGGGCGTGCATGGTGCAGACGGGGCTGGATAGGTGGGGGGAACACGGCAGACTGGACCAAGGAGGGCGTGGCTCCGAGCGCTTCGCCCTCCTCTGAGGAGCCAGTGGAGCCTGGACAGAGTTCGGCAGAGGGTGATGTGACCACATTTGCATTTTGTGAGGGGCCCCCTGTGGCTATATCAAAGGGGTTTGGGAGTAGAGAGCATGCCTGTGGACCAGTCGGGCGCTGTGACGTGGTCCAGGAGAGAGGTCAATGGCGTGGGTGGGTGGGTGGGAGGAGAGCATTCTGGGGGTGCAGAGAGGTTGGCAGGCTCAGGAGGCCAGACTGATGGACTGGACAAAGGTTGGTGAGGCAAGGAAGTAATCGAGATACTGGGTAGAAGAGACAGCAGTTCTTTGAGGCAGATGAAGGAGTCAGCTAGGCTGGAAGCAGACACGCGGAAGCAAGTGGAAGTTCACCTGGCCATTGCTGAGGTCTTCGCTGACCGGATTGCACCCACGGCTGCTCAGTCGACTTCTGTGACCTTTAAAATCTTCTCCTTGCTCCCAGCCAACCCACCTTGTACCACAACCATGCACAGAAAACGAAGCATGTTCAAAATAAAGGCAGACATTACAAGCAGAAAAGCTTATATTTTTGGAAAATTTCTGGACTTGTATCAAATTTGCTGAAATCTAAAATCTCATCACTCCGGGTTCTCTCCATGCTGAAAGGAAAAACCAGGGATACGTGGAACCTGAGCTGAGGGATGGGCGACCCCTGTGGAAAGCTGTGGGAGCTCCTGGCTGAGGTCGGAATTGTCAGAATTAAGGTCACCCATGCTAGTAACCCCATGCCTGGGCTCAGTTGTGTCCAGGGGCCCCAGTATTTCCCAAGCAAGACCTCCAGAGCCACAAGACAGATTCTAGGGTGCCCTCCAGGACTCAGGAGTTAGATTCAAGCTAACCTGGAGTCTAGAACCTCCTCCTGTTCCATGGAGGGTCAGTCTGCTTCCCTGGCTCACTAAAGATACATCTTCCTGCATGCACCCCTCCTGCCTGTTTCCAAGTGCTTTTGCCTACAGGCTACAGGAACCCCTGTCTGTTGCCTAACAGAAGGCCAGAAGGTGACTCGGAGGAGTGTCAGCAAGATCTAAGCCAGGACCACTTCTGCACATCCACTACCCTGGGTACCCCACTTGCTCACTGGAGCCTCTGTGAGCAAGGTCAAAGTTCCCACAGACAGAGGGCTGGCCTCTGCCAGGTACTGGGGACCCAAGGAGCTACCTCTGCAAGCCTGCCTCAGCCTGGGGAGCTCCATCCCAGTTGTGGATGGGCCCCACACCTGCAGCCTGGCACAGTAGACCCCCACAGACAACTGGACCCAGAGAAACTTGAGAAGGGGTCCCCAAGAGCACATGGTTTCTGCCCACCCCACATCTAGGAGGAGGCAGATGCTGGAATTTCCCTGGAACTATTGCATGTAAGAATAAATGAATGAAATACTGTAGGCTGAGGAGGGAGATGGGACTTGGAGGAGCAGGTGCTGCTCTGAGGTCCAGCTAGGCAGGTGAAGAGGCAAGTCCCCCTCCTTGGCTAGAATTTCACTCTGTGGCATGGCACTAGTGACAACACCAAGGAGGGGAGCCACTTCCCCTAATGGTGAACCATGGACAACGGCTTCAAATGCACTGGCCCAGAACCAAAACCAAACCCAGAGAACTAAAAACTGAACATCCCTCCCTGGCCGGTGGAACTCTGTTGGCTGGAGTATCGTCCTGCAGCTGAAGGGTTACGAGTTTGATTCCCGGTCAGGGCACATAGCTGGGTTGCGGGTTCGATCCCCAGTTTGAGCATATATGATCCTCAGTCGAGGCATACGCAGGAGGCAACCAATTGGTGTTTCTCTCTCAGATCGATGTTTCTCTCCCTTCCTTTCTCTCTAGAAGCAATAAAAAATATGTCCCCAGGTGAGGTTAAAAAGAAAATTAAAAACTTAAAATATCTTCAAGTCTCCTGCTGTCCTACAGTGGAAGTATAGTTTGATAATTCCACTACAGCTGGGCAATTTTCAAGGAGCAGAGAGCCCAGACCCAAGAGGGGCTTCTCCGAACTCAGACAGCTGTGCCAGGGGCACAAAGGCATCCCATGGGAGGGCTTCGGAGGACAGGACATGAGGAGCTCCTTGCGTGGACCACAGAACCGTTGAGAGGGCCTGAGTCCACACACTCCCGGACCCGCCACCTCCTGAGGGTTTGCGGACCCCTGAGGTCCCGTGATCGATCCCGGACCAGGTCAGGCTGCTCTGGGAGCAAGCATCGCTCTTCCCCAACCTGGTGATGCTGTCTCCTTGAACCGATCAGCAGCTCGTGGCTATGCAGCAGATGCCTTGCATCATCAAATAAGATTCAATTAAACCACACGGAACCTGTGAAAATGTTCATCTGCAGTGCGCTCATCCTTTGTGGAGCAGCATTTTCCTCTGCCACTAGGTGGCAGATGTGCATGGCTGACTACGACCGCCCAGGGGACTGCCATTGCAGGGGTTCCGGCTGGTGATTCAGGCCCGTGCCGCCTGGGCTGTGAGTCTCGGAGCTCCTGCAGCTGCCCCTTCTCCCCACAGGACGTTTGTCTTCAACAGATGTGACATTCAAACGCTCTGGTTCTGCTGACTTGACCTTCCCTCTAAGCCAGGCTTTTAGCATCACACTTGTCCCAAAGTCCCCCAGGCCCTAGAGGAGGGGCAGCCTCTTCCACTGAAGTAGACAGAATGTCCCCTTGCTGTTTGAGATCACTTGTCCCAAATCCTACAAAAATCTCCCAACTGACCCTCTTTCCTCCTTGACCTGTCCCTTACCGCTCACCTAGCTGCCTGGCCCTGTCTACTCCTGACACGACCCTGGCCCCCCCTGGGGCCCAGAGTCAGCGCCCCCTTTCTGATGGGGCCTGTCATTAACATCAGATGGCATTTCCCAAAGAGCGTTCCCCAGGCCTCGTGAGAATCTCTGCGTTCAGGCAGGCTCGGGACCCCTCCGCTCGGCTGCCTCTCCATCATGGCGATGCACAGTGATATCAGCACAGTAAAGCTTCTGGAGGGCTACTGTTCAACTCGGAAGACCAAGCCTTCCACAGACTTCTGTGATACTGGACGGCCTTTCTGCTTATAACCTTTGAGAATGTCCTACCACCAACAGTGCAGGTGAATGCAGCCACCCGAAACGGACATGCAGAAGGTGCTGCCCTGGCCCTGGTTGGGTGGCTCAGTTGTTAGAGCATCATTCCATATACCGAAAGGTTGCCGGTTCAATCCCCAGTCAAGGCACACACCTAGGTTGTGGGTTAGATCCCTGGTCAGGGCACATGAGGGAGGAAATCAATTGATGTTTCTCTTTCACTTAGATGTTTCTCTCTCTAAAATCAATAAACATATCCTCAGGTGAGGATTTAAACAAAAATAGGTACTTCCCCCTGCTGAGCACAGAGGTATTGGCTACAGGCACACATACTGGATCTTTCTTTTCAGGCAACTCAGCCCCAACTGCCTGCGCTCCTTCACGGAGACCCCAGCTCTGTCTTTGCTGTGATAACTAACATTAAGTGTCTAGAGCTTTCTAGAAGGCCCAGAGTTCAAGCCCAAACATGCAGTTCTAAAAGGGACATTGAAAGTTGACTTAAGCTGTGCCGAATAATCATGAGACTTATTTAAAATATTTGTGGCTTGAATGAATGAATGATTAAATGAACAAATGAATTGGCTGAATGAAGGAAGAAGCTACTGAACTAAGATCTGGGGCATCATTCTGATTGATTTCCATGTGTAAGTGAAGACCATGATATTCTTCCTTTTACGTAGGTGTGTGTGCAAAAGACCGTGGTTTAAGAGCAGAATCACTCTAGAAACCTCTATGTGTGGACATACGACTAGGTCATATTTCAGCAGATGTCCTGTTCTCTCTAAAGCACTCCCTCTCTTTATGCTTTTCCATTTTCCTGCTCACTTCTGGGAGAAAGCCTCCCCAGGACCGAGACTGGAATGTGCCTTCGCCTACCCTGAACGCTTCTCTGGTAATGGGGAGATGCACTCATAACAGCGGGGGTGCAGGCCTGAAACGCTACAACGGGCAGCCTCCCTTGGAAGGCGTCTACCCCCACTTTCACAGGTGAGGAAGCTGAGGTCCCCCAGAGGTGCTGGATTGCCTGAGGGCGAGCCGCTGGCAGACTCAGAGGCGCACCTGTGGCTCCTCACTGGGCCTCCGACCCCAGCTCGCAGGCAGGATTACAGGGAGGCTTTGCCCAGTGACTGCTGCCCAAGCCCGCTCGGAGAGAGCAGTAGGGAAAGGAGTCTGTCGTGGTGCCCTGGCAGCTTACACAGCTCCACGCAGGCCACGTGGGCAAAGGCGTGAGGCACAGTCTGTCTGGGCAGGGCAGCTTGTGATGGATGGTCCTGAACCCGGGGTGGGGGCAGGACGGGCAGGAGCCTGAGAGGAGCTGCTGTGAGGTCTTGCCACGTCTCCTGTGTGCGGTCATCCAGCCTCATTGTCTCTGGGTCGTCCTTTCTGGTGTGTGGGATGGAACTCCCGGGGAGATGGCACCCTGGGCTTGCTCTTCTATTTGCTGCCACGGTATGGAATAAACTAACAGTGGCTCATCCTGTTAGGTCTTGAGCTTGTCTTGTGTGGGAGCTAGGCAAGAATCTGTTTGGATGGTGGATGTCAAGCCCAGAATGTTCCAGTTTTGATTGTGGCTTTTACTTTTTATTTTGAAACCATTATAAAATCACAGGAAGCAGCAGAGTAATGCAGGGGAGGTCCTGTGTGTCCTTCGTCCAGCGTCCCCCAATGAAACGGTCGCGTGTAACTGCGGGACAATATCCATGCCGAGGCGCTGACGTTGGCACGGCCCACCAAACCTCAGACGCCACCACTGTTACGTGGGCCCGTGTGTGCATGTGTGTGGCTCTGTGCCATTTTGTCCCACCTGCAGAGTGCTGTGGCCCCCACTGCGATCGAGACATAGAATTGTCCCTTCACCACAAGGCTGCTTCATGCCACCCTGTCCAGCCTGCACCACCCTCCACCCCATTGCTGCCCTGTGACACCCACCGATTTGTCCTCCACCTCTACAATCTAAATATTTCAAGGATGGGATAGAAATAAAAGCAGGCAGTCTGGAACCTCTTGAGATTGGCTTCCTTTACTGGTCACAATTCCCTTGAGATCCCTGCGAGCTCTGGCGTGTACAGGTCCCTCACTTTTGTCGCTGAGCAGCTGCCCATGGTATGGACGGACCGCAGAGGTTTAATCACTCACCCACCGGAGGACGTCTGAGCTGTTTCCGGTTTACAGCTATCGCGAATACAGCTGCTAGGAACACTCCTGGACGGTTTTCCATGTGAACTTCAGTTCCATTTCCCAGGGATGAATGCCCACGCGGGCTGTTGCTGTTGCTGGTACAGTGGTTGCTTGTTCGGTCCTCTGAGAAACGCCCGTAAAACCCTTTTCCAGAGTGGCTGCCTGACATCGGTTGTGCTCTCGTCTGACCTGCTGAGCACAGGGCTCGGATCTGCTGCTCTGGAAGCCCAGCCGAGCCGATCCCAGGAGCTGCAGCAGCCTCAGCGAACAGAGTCCAGGTCTTCCACTCCGCTTTCTTCAGGGATAATTCCTAGGGAGGCTTTCTGAGTCATGCCTGGGTGGCCCGTTTCCTCCACCTGCCCCATGGCCCATCTGCGGTCCTCTCAGACACTTGCGTGTCCACCCGACGTCCACGCAGGCTCTGCAAGTGGAGGGAAACTAGCCCCCTGTGCAGCTCACTGGGGACTCGGCCAGGCCGCGTGGTGGTGCCCCTCCGACCCCTGCCACCCTCCCTGGGGACTAGGAGTTCTTCGAGAGACAGGCGCTCTCGGTGCAGCCGGGCCCCCAGCACCCTGAGCCTCATCTTGGACCTCTTGAGAGAACTGAAGTCAAGGTGGCTTCTCTCCCAAGAGGGCGACCCTTCTGGGCTCCCTTGGGTGTTCTGGGATGAATCTACCGCGCCTGTGCACGGCAGCGTTTGTGTTGGAGTATCCGCAGCGCTGCCTCGGAGCCACTGGCTGGAAGGCCAGCGTGGAAACGGGTGTGACTGGGTCACAATCTTCGAGGTGCTTCAAGGTTCCACCCTAGAGAGCGCTCTTGACCCCGCAGCCCCCGCCCTGCCCTTCAGCTCAGGCACCTGTCAGGCGTGCGGCTGCGGCCACGCGGCAGAGGCACATCTGAGGGGCACACCCCAGCACCCCATTCCCTTCACTGCACAGAGCCCCAGGCATCCTCATACTCTCTCCCCATGCACCCCAACCCCACAGCCACCGTTCATTCCCTCCTTGCTGGCATCACCACCCCTCCGTGCTCCTGAGCATGGGGCTAGCCAAAGGCCAAACAAAAAAAAAAAGAGAGAAACAAAAGCAAACAAAAGAATTCCCCTGACCCCCCAATAAACACACACACAAAAGAACAGCCTTGTGGGAAGAGGAAGCTCCCACCAGCGGCGACCCTGCGGGGGGGGCGGGGCTGGGGGTCCCCTCATTGTTCTCCCTCCCTGGGCCCTGTGATGACAATCCCAGCCCGGGACAGGCTGCAGCCCCCCTGCCCTGCAGCCAGCACCCCCCTCTTTTCCCACCTTGGCCCCCTGAGAAAGGCGCCTTGAAGCAGATGTCATGGGCCCGGCGGTTCCCACAGGAGGAGGAAGTAAGAGCTCACAAAAGGCCGGGTTTTCCCTGAGGAAGCAGCAGGGGCTCCTCAGTGACAGACTCCGGCAAGGATGAGGGACAGGGCAGGCTGGGACCCATGGGACCAGGGCCAGGAGAGGAGCCGACTCTTTCGGAGGAAAGCAGGGCATTGTGAGCCCTTGTTTACGGCTCTGGCGGGGCCGTGACCTTGCTGCTTGTCAACAGGCCCCGTTCCCTCTTCTGCCCACAACCTTCCGTATTGTTGCGGAGTCGGCCCATTCATAATTTTATTTGGGGGCGGTTGTTTGTCGGCCTCCAGCCCCTCCTCCCACTGGCTCACTTTCAGCATTGTCACCCGGAGAAAAGCAAGATATCCTTCCCCTTTCCTGGAGCCAGCTTCCTATCCTGGCCGTGTTGGCTCCTGACTCCGTTAACCCTTAGAGGAGAAGGAACAGCACCCTGGTCTCACAGCAGGCTGCCCGTGCAGGCCCGGCCCGCTCCACCGCCCCAGCGTGTTCTGGGGACAGAAACAGGGCCCGGGAAGGGCTTGGGTGAGAAGCATTTGGAATCAGGGACATAGAGGCTGAAATGCCTGAGTGCCAGGGTGTGGGGACAGGCCCCAGGCCGAGAGGATGGAGTGGCAGGGACTGGGGCCGTTCTGAAGGAGGCTGGTCTTCCCACCAGCCACGGGACACCCCTGCCACCCGAGCGAACACGTTTTCAAAGGAACACAGACTGCCCAGAGGGAGTGTGGGGTGGAGGGGGCGCAGGCCGATGGAGGCCTGGCAGTGGTGTCCGGGCAGGGCTGGGAAGTGTATTCGGGTGGTCCGCCCCGCAGAAGACCAGGGGGCCATGACGGGACTCCCCGGTCTGTCAGGGGCTGTCAGGGAGCAGAGGATTTTACTCTGAGTGACTTAAAGGGCAGGATGGGGTCAGGGTGGAAGGCAGTGCAGACCTAGCTCACGTCCATAAGGGATGCTTCCCCATGCTAGAGGCGGGATGTGCAGCCCTTGGAAACAGCAATCCCAGCCCTGGAAGTGGAACCTGGGCATGGCTGAGCCAGAGGTCACCCAGGTACCACCAAGACCAGGTGTCATGAGGCCGGGGAGCTGTGGCTTACCTTATGACCAGCTCAGGGCCACCTGGAGAGGCCAAGCCAGGCCAGGACCAGCACCCAGGCTCCCGAGCTGCGCTCTCCCACCTGTGTGTTCGGACTGAAGCAGGCTGCCCCCCACGGGAGTGCAAGTCTGCAGACAAAAGGCAATCCTGAGGGAGCTGAAGGCTCCTTCTACTCTGCGATGTGAAGCTTTGAGAACTCTTTGGCTTCTGCCTCCTACCCTGCCTGCTCTTCCTTCCTGACACTCTGCACCTTTAGGTCCATTTCTTCCTGACCTGCTCCCTCAGATCTCACACTTTCTCTGCTTGCACCCCTGGCTCCAGCTCGGGAAGTCTGCGGGCTGCTTGGGGCTCCCAGCCAGCTTGTTCCCCTCTCTGGGACCACCTCCCTTTCCTAGTTTGCCGCTCCCACACCCCCTACACCCCATGGCTCCATGAGGTCCCTGCTACTTTGTCATAGCCTACCTGCCCCCCCGGAATCTTCCCTGGTGGGTCCCAAAGGTTTGAGGGGTCCTGGCCTGCAGCAATCACGCCTCCCTTTGAAACGCATCCTTTGTCCCCACAGGTGGATGCATGGTGGCTCAGGCTTCTGAGCAGTTTCTGGCTTTTAGGGCTGTGCTCCATAGTTACACTCAGCGCCAGGACAGGGAACAGGGAAGACGAAGGCCCCACCCTCAGGGAGCCCACAGTCAGCAGCATCCCCTGCTCTGGCAGCAGCCAGTGCCGCACCGAGAGCTCCCCGGGGGCCGTGTGCTCACGCGGGGGGCTGTGTGGCCTAGCTGTCCATGCAGTGGGGTGTACGAATCGGCTTGGGTGTGTTTGGCGTACGAAGTGCCATGGACTGGGGGCTAAAACAGCGGATACTCCTTTTCTCACAGCTCCGGGGGCTGGAGCTCCAGACCAAGGTGTCAGCAGGGTGGGTGTCCTCTGACGCCTCCCGCCTTGGCCTGGAGATGGCTCTTCGCTGTCCGGTGGCCGTCCCTCTGTGCGTGTCTGTGTCCTGATCTCCTCTTCTCGTACGGACACCGGTCAGATTGGATTAGGGGCCCCCCACGTGACCTCGTTTTACCCTGATTACCTCTCACAAGGCCTTATCTCCAAATATTACGGGGGTCTAGGGCTTTGGCAAGCCATAGAAAGGAAGAACAGTGGGATCCGAAATTAAAGACGGGGTGAAGGCCAACATCTGGAGAGCCCAGAACCTTCCCTAGAGAAGCATGTGCCTCCACCTCGGCCATCCTCAATGGAAAGCCATGTGCCTTCTGGGTGACCTAAAGCCGATTCACGGTCATCTATGGACTTTTGATTAAGGGCTCTGCCAGGCCTGGGCACAAGGATAATGAGTGATATCTGCGACAGTGACAGAAATGGGCTGAATGTCCGTTTGTGGGAGGTGGACAGGACATGGAGAGAATGGTCTGATTGAGGGTGGAAAGTGATGCATGGCATTGGGACACTTAGGGATTATCGATGCTCAGAAAGGCTGCCAGTCCTGACCTCCGGAGGCCACACAAGGAGCAGGGTGAGCAAAAGCCCTCCTAGGCATGCCAGGACTCCTGAAGACACTCCAGCATCCCCCCCCCAACTCCTGTGCCAAGTGTGTGCATGTGTGTGGGTTCACACACATCCATGTTCATGACCATGTGCCCGTATATGCAGGCATGTTTACTCATGTACCGGCACATTCATGTTTGTGTGTGCACACGTGCAGTGCACATTCATGGGTGTGCACACACACTCACACACATTTGTCTCTCTGTGTGTGCATACATGCATGTGTGTGCACGTACATGCATGTGTGTGTGCGCACGTGCCTGCATGCACTGCAAGTGGCCGAGGTGAGGAAAGAACTTGTGCCCAGCCAGAGTGGGGAGGCTGCCGTTCAAGCCACAGCGTTCTTGCCAGTGAGTGGCCACAGCACACCGAGCCCCCAGTTTCCCCCAGGAACAGGTGGGGCACCCACTTCTCATCACAGCCCACTCTTCTTCAAAACCTTCCTTCTGGCTCATTGTTGGTCTGATTGCTTTTCTCTAGGAAGCCCTTGCTTTAGAGTGACGAAGAACATCAGGATTTGAGAAAAGGGGTGTCTTTTTGCCCAGGGTCATCTGAGGAATCCCGAGAAGCCCTTACGTACGGCCCCTGCTCTGGGGCTCGAAGACACACTCCCGTGAGTTCCTTTGTGTGAGTCTCTCCATGGCACTGAAAATGGAGGGAAAAATCATCCCGTTGCAGCTGGGCTGAGAATGCTGGCCTTCGGGCTTGGGAGCTGGAGGGCCGGGGCTGAGGTCCTGGCTCAGCCACTTAGCAGTGTGTGGCTGAAGGCCAGGTTGACCTCTCTGAATCCCATTTCCTGAGATGTAAAATGGGGGATGTTAATACCTGCCGGAGAAGTTCCGTGGTGGCTGATGAGATGAGGAATATAAAATGTGAAGCGAGTGGCAGCCCCTCCTCTCCTGCCCTTTCAGAGATGGCTCACGCCTCGCTCAGGGTCACCGGGCGCAGGACCGGGACACACTCGGGAGCACGTGGTCTCCACCCGCCCTCTGCCTGTCCCTAGAAATCTCTGCTCGGCCATTTTTTCCTCAAGCCTGTCGCTTGTCAACACTCCAAAGTGAACTTGGGGGAATCGGCGTGTTTCCTTTCTCACTTTCCACTTCCAGTGGCCCCAAACTAGCAAAATCCCAGGTCAGAACTAAGAAGGCAAATATAAGGTAATGTGGATGCCTCTCAGAACCCGCAGTGGGCCAGTGGTCTCCCAACCTCACAGAGCCTCATGGCCCCAGGGGACTGCCAAACAGCGGCACAGAGGCTGCGAATGGCCCGCTGCCCTGCTACCCCCTCCCCCATCCCTGCGTGTCACCTAGGCATTCATTACATGGTCACTCAGACATTCATTCACACTTACCGAGTCCCTATGCGGACGGTGGCAGGGCCCGGTGCAGGGTGAAGAATAGCCCCATGCCTTCCAGGTCCTCCCAGAGCGGGCCGTCCGTGTCACCGCGCTATCCACCCCCACCCCAGGTGCAAGCAACTGAGGAAGCGAGAGGAAAGAGACAAAGCGAGAAAGGCCAAGTTCCTGCAAGCTGCTCTGGGTCGAACCCAGCAGCCCTTTATTCCGTTTCCAAAGCATGTCTTCTGTCCTGACTCGGGATCAGAAGGAAACTGAGTCAGGATCCGGACCCTGCTGCCAACCGAGGCAGTGCCCCTCCCACCAGGAGAAGGTAGGGGGTTAGAACTCATCGGTGGCGTGTCCCGGGAGGCAGGCCATTGAGACCCAGAAGAGAAAGTTATTATTTTTCCCATCGTGACACTATTCCTCAGGTATGACAAAGACTGTCTCTCTGACCAAACTTCAGACAATCTCCTCTGAGCCGTCTTTTCAGCTAGGCCTCATCCTCGGGCTTCTATGTCCACCCTTCCAGAGTGCAGTTTTAGCAAGTTTTAGTCCCACTAAATCAGTCAAGAGACAACCCTTCACCAGCCTCCGTGTCTGACCCACTTCCTCATGCTCCCCATCCTCCATGTGGTACCTGACCACCCTGGCCTGCCTTCCACCAGTATCCTCTTAGTTTGTCTCAGCAAGAATCCCCTACCCTCGATGTCTGCTCTTGGTAACCCCCATCCACTGACCCTGCTTGCTCTTGTTGTGTTTGGAGGTGAGCCCCATCTCTCTCCCTGATCTCCCAGTCCTGATACCAATCATGACCATCCTGAAGTCTTTCTTACTGTTTGGACAAAGGTCAGGACCATTCCCCCTTTAACAGGGAGTATTAAAAGCAGGCAAACAAACAGATACCTGCTCTGTAAGGGGCTCTGTTGAATGCAGGTGTTTGCAGATGAGTCTTCTGAGCTATCTAGCTGGCCAGTTTTTGGAGAACCATCATGAGGATTGTTAGCAATACATGGGTCATGACCAGGTAGAAGAGTCCAGGCTGTTGGACTTCTCTTTCAGGAAGAAGGATCTAGGGGCGCGGACGGAAGTCTCAGCAGCTCCAGGTTCCAGCCTTGCTGCTGATCCCTAGGCAGAGTTGGACCACCAGTCTGCTCAGTGGCTACCGAAGCCAGATGCCTGTTCACTGAGGACTCAATTTAAAACGGAGACTGAGCTCATAGCCACCCACCCCGTCTGACCCTCCTACTACCACAGGGTGGCGGCCAAGGGCCCTTATGGAACCTTTGATATCGGGAGCTTTGGTTGGCTCCTGCCTGGGGATGAGCAACCGCATGGGTGGATATGGTCTTGCCTTCTTTAGACAAGGGCTCCTCTCCATGGACCACAACCAAGAGGAGGGTTTGATTCTGTAGTGCCTGCCATTTGTATTCACGACACTTGGGAACTAAAAGAACCCCTAACTCTCTAGCCCACTCCCTCATTTCAGTGTCAGAAACAGAACCGGTGGGTGGAATCCCTCACCTAGCACCAGCCAGCGAAGGTGTGAGCAAAGCCAGGACTGGAACCTGGAACTGGCAGGAAGGACGGCTCCCAGTTCCAGGTGGTGGCATCCTCCATCACTATGGCCAAGGGGACTCAGAAATGGATCGCACAGTTATTTTTTGCCTTCGCACTTGGAAGAAAACTACCCTTTACTAAAGTTTTCTTTGTGGGAGGAGGAAAAAATAAGAACCTGCAACTCAGCAGGGAATACAATTTTAAAAATAAGCCTCCGGACCAGTGCGTTTAATGCCTGCCCCGTGGGGATCCTCGGCCCATAACTCAGGAGCACAATGGCTCTTCTTGTTATGAATGAGTGTGAAGTGCCAGCAGAGGAAATAGGAAGCCCCCAATGGAGTCTGAATGGACCTGTGAACAGGGATAATAAAAGTTGTCCTGGATTTCCGTTACCACCAGGTGTTTCCGCCGGGACTTGTATTCACTCAGGCTGGGGGATGACCACGGGAGCCAAACCTGCCCCCGACCCCAGCCCCTTGCTCCATCCCCTGACCTCACTGTCTCCATGACAGGCCTCTTGGGCCGAGACGCCTGGATCTCAGTGGTGGACACGCTCTCACCCCTGGGACCCCGACTCTGTGGGTTTTGCGCTAGCGTGAAGGAGAAGGCGAGGGGATGGGAGAGGGGTCACCAGATTACAGGCCCCACCCCATTTGATAAGAGAGGCTCATGAGAGGGGACCCAGCTGCCGGTGGAGACAGGTGGTCATGAGCTACGGGTGACAGAGGCACCGGCGGGACTCGGGCCAGGAACCGGGGTGCCAACAGCAGGAGGGTTGGGTTAGAAGCTGAGAAGGACACCGTCTGTGAGGGAGGCAGAGGCATGCGGCCCGGTGCACATGGAGGCAGCCGGAGGCCTCCCCTGCGTCCGATACTAACTTGCTCTGTGACCTTGAGCGCGTCACTCCCTCACCAAGCCTGCCCCTTAGCTCCCCAGAGGGAAGGTCGGAACGCGCTGCCCATCCAGGGCTATTTTCTGTGATATGAAATCAGATTGTAAGACAGGAATGCTTCTAACCAAAAAGGAAAAGGAGGCTCTGGTCTCAAATGCCCACAGAAACCAGGTAGGAGCACAGATCAATGAGGCTGGCCTGGTGTAAGAAGAGGGACCGTGTATTCTGACCCGACAGGGGCCACGGAGCACACACCTGCCTGCTGCCGGGGGAGGGGCCGCACCCAGGCAGCCTTCCGTCACCAGGTGCTGAGGAAGCCACTGCAATGGGAAGGCTGCATGTTTTAACTGTTCTGAAATGGAGTGGGGGGAGTTCGGGGGACTTATTCTCTTGAGGTAGAAAACGTATCCTAAATGACTTGGTTGGTCCTGATCGGTGTGGCTCAGTTGGTTGGCCAATGTCCTGCAAAGCAAACGGTAGCTGGTTCAATTCCCAGTCAGGGCAGAGGCCTGGGTTGTGGGTTCGGTCCCCGGTTGGGGTGTGTGCAAGAGACAACCAATTAACCTTCTCTCTCACATTGACGTTTCTCTCCCTCTCCTTTGCCTTCCCTTTCCCTCTCTCTAAAAGAAAGTAAGTAAGTAAATAAATGAATAAGTTGGCCGTCTATGTAGTAGATGGTTTTACAACACACACTAACTGGATGGACAAGAAATCTTGGACCCCTGCACAGGGAATTAGTCACTCCTCCTCCATCACAAGTAGGAAGCCCACCTCCTCCAGGAAGCCTATCATGCCTGCCCAGCCCAGGGGCTCACTACCTGGAATCCATGGATAGCTGACCCCATTGTCACTAGAACATATTAGTCAGGATTGCTATGGTAGACAGAAGAACCTCCAACAGGAAACCCTAACTCCTACCCCTTCTAGCCTCTCTTGGTTCCATCGCAGGACAGGTCAGTGAGGCTGGCAATAAACATGTGCTAAGAACTGAAGAGGAGGAGAGCAGCCCACTGGTCGCATCATTTGGAGAGCAAGTCCCGACTATGGACGGTCTCGGTGTCTGGCTGCTACCTTTGTTCGTCACCTAAGGCCTTTGACGATTAGCCAGTAGAATTATGCATCACAACATCCAAGGTAATGCACAACTTCACTTCCTCGAGGCAACAGTGACGGTGACGAAAACGGTGTTGATGATGCAAAGGTAAACAGCTTCCCCGAGTGAATGTTTTTTGTATCAGATATTCTGTTTCGGGTCTAACAACTACCTGATGTAAGAAGGGCGTACGCACAGGTGGGAGCGTGGCGACTCACAGAACCATGTGGACCGTGTGTGTGTCAGAGGCCTCAGAACTAGGAAGTGGCAGAGTCGATCCTTTTTTCTTCCACCAAGAAAGGTCTGCAAAGGACTGCCCACCACAGGGACGTCGCCCAGAAGATGCCACTTGGGCTGAACGCTGCTGTCCACACTGGGGGCATCTGCTGGGCTCTAAACAGCCCCCAGGGGTGGATGACTTCAGTGTTTCTTACAACAAACATGAGAATGCCGGTCTTCCTCCAGCTCCTCGAGGAGCTGAGCTAGACCTGAAGCTTTGCGGTAACACCCTCCCCTCTCCACCCTTCGGTCTGTACTCACAGGCCGGGCCAGGACCACCAGGCACAGAGCAGATGAGGAGTGCGGTAGGGAGGAGAGTGCCAAGCCAGAGGCCAAAAGCTGGAGTTGTATTACAAAGCAGCCACTTGCCAGTTGTGTGGTCCTAGGTGAACGCCTTCCCCTCTGACTCTGTTTCCTCGCCTGTAAAGTGAGGCCATTAGGTTGAATACTCTGTATTTCTTCCAGATTTTTTATTGGATGATTCTGCAATAGCTCTAGTGCTCTTGGGGGCCCACTTACACCTTCCGGAAGCCCAGTAGAAGTTGCTAAGAAGCCATCCCCTCACCTGGAAGAAGAAAAAACGAAGAGCAGGAAGCAGGTGCTGCTCTGTGTGGAGAAGGTCTTTCCCATCTGTGCTTAGCCATCCACATACCACTTCAGATCAAGACTCAGGGTTGGAGCAGCACATGCGGCGGCCGTGGCCAGCCTGCACCGTCCTCACGTCCCGGCCGGCTCCAGCTCTTTCCTTCCCCAGACTGTCTCCCCCGCCCCTTTCTACTGCCAAACCACATCGCCTATAGTATTGCAATTTCCAAATTGAACTCAGACTGTCACTTTCCAGGAAGCTCACAGGCACAAACCAGAAAAGCCCTGCCCTCCGTCCCTCCCAGGCTCCCCGTGGCCCAGCGAGAACTTACCACACTTCAGGTACGGCTGCACTGGCTGTGGATTTCCTCCTGATCTGCTTGCTTTTGGAAGGGGAGGATGGGAGGCGGGGAGGACAGGTGAGCTGGAGTCACCATGGGTTCGTGCCGATGCAATTTTGCACCTGGGTTTCTGACTTGGCCTGTGGTGGCTGCCAGGGCCGCAAGGTGGCTGAATCAGCAACAAATCAACCACCCCAAGGCTGAGAATTCAGTCATGGAATCCCCTTGGAAGGAGGACAAGGGAGGGGATGGCCGCCAGTGAGCCCCTTGCTTTCATGCCTCCAGGGCAGGGGGAAGGAGTAGACAAATAGAAGAATCAGTGTCTTAGTCCATTTGGGTGGCTCTCACAAGTTACCGTAGACCTGGTGGCTTAAACAAAGTTCTCTTAGTTCGGGAGGCTGAGAAGCCCAAGGTGGAAGTGCTTGACAGATCTCACGTCTGGAAAGAATCCGCTTCCTGGTTTACAGACAGAGGCCTCCCTGAGGCAGCCTCACGCGGTGGGGAGCAGAGAGAGGAAGCAAGCTCCCTCGAGTCTGCTTCCTCTTCTTCTGAAGGCTCTGCTCCCATCACAAGGGCTCTACCCTCAAGGCCTAGTCACCTCCCAAAGGCCCCACCCTAACACCGTCTCCTCAGGGTGCAGGATTTCAACCTGCGAATCTGTGGGAGACACAAAGAGGCAAATAACTCACTACAGTCGTACAGTCGAGAACATTCTGGCCTGGCTCCTGTCAGAGACAGACCCACACCATATTGCCTCTCTCTGCCTCTCCTTTGTTCATGGTCTCCATAGCAGTCATCAAGTTACAACACCTGAAAGGATCTTGCTGACCATTCCTTCATGGTTTCACTTCCTGCTTCTTCTCACCAGAGAGAAAGTGCCGCAGGAGCAGGTCCTTGCTTGTCATGTCTGCCACTGTATTTCCAGACCTAGAAGGGCACTCGTGGGCACTCAGTAGATGATTTGGTATAAACCCTTGCTATCATTATCCCCGAGCAAAGGAAATGGAGGCTCAGAGAGGTCAAGTTACTTGCCCATGACACACAGCTAATAACAGGCAAGATCCTACCCGCAGGTCTTGGGAACTCTGGTCTCATGCATCATGCTCCATGCAACATGGGACTTGCTTCACTGTCCCTGAAAGCAGTGACAGGCCAAGGTCAGACGCCTTCTCCTCCTGGAAGCATGCTTAGCTCTTCTGAGCCCAGTAGAGTCAAGGGGGCTGCCCCGCCCTGTGGCTTAGCGTCCACCACCGATGCCCCGCTTTCAGTTCTGGGCTTGCCATCTTGTTTTCTTCTTGTTTTGGAGTCCAGTTCTGTAAATACTTGATTGAGATCAACACACCTACATGGAGAGCTGGATAGAACTTTTCATTTAACTGGGCCCAGCTGTGGTTGGCTCCCCGGCCCTCCCTGAGAGTCAGCCCTTTGGGGCAGGGTCGTGTCTCTCACCCCCACCCAGCCCCTGTGGGGACGTGAACTCAATCTTCTGCTCCCTTTATGGGTGCCTTGCCTGCCTGGTCGCTTCCCTCTGCAGGGGTCCTCGGCTCGCCCCATCCTGGGCCTGTTTCCCGTGACAACAAAGGTCCCACTTTTCTGCAGGCCCAAGGCTGAGCTCATGGCTGCTTTAAGGGAAGCGCAGAGAGGAGACTTCCCTCCTCCAAGCTGCCTCTCTTTCCAGGGAGCAGAGGCTGGAGACTGGTTGCCGGGGTCCAGCCAGGGCCTCATGCCAAGCCTGGGAAGAGAAGGCGGTGGAAGTTCCTAGATGAGGGACCACCCCCCTCTCCCCCAGCCTTCCTCTCTCCAGACCACCCCGTGGCCTGAGCACCGGAGGCTGGGCCCTGGGCCTACGTGGACACGGTTCTGTCTGCCTGTGCATGGGGCATTCCTTTGTATGCTCTGTCCCCCGGGGAATGGGCGCTGTGCCTTCCTCTCCTCCTTCCTCTTGTCCTCGATCCGTTAAACGGTGGAAACCCACTCAGCTCCTACCAAGGCCACAGCCACCGGTGCAGGACTCCCGCCAGGAGGGTCTGCGGCTCATCCCCCATCGCCCAAGGCAGAGTGGCCTCGTGGGGAACAATGACCAGGCTGGGCTCTCACCCAGCTCCACTGCGTGCAATGGCCAGTAGCTGCAATCCTGTGAGCCCCCATTTTGCCAAGTCTAACATAGAAATCACCATCCACATTTCACATGGTTGTTGGGTGACCTCATAGGGAAAATGACTAGCTCGGGTCTTTCTGAGCACTGAGCCTTCCTCTGAAAATGGAAATAATGCCTAACTTGTGACGTGGGGACAAGAACGAGATGGGGTGACGCATTTAAAGTGAGCGGAGTTCTCCGTACACAATCAGATGGGGCAGAGGAGGGGGGCACAGCAGCCCAGCCGGTCAGAGGCCTGAGGGAGCCGCGTCATGGAAGCCTGGACTGCTAGGCAGGCAGGACTTCTCTGCGGGCAAGAACGGATGGATAACAGAAGGTTTGAGGGGCAGGGAAGCCACCTGCGCTGTGTCTCTTGGCCTGTGTTGAGAGTCCTCATGACACTGCAGGTCACACTGTGGGTTCTGAGAAGAAGGATCCCACCTGTAGTGCCCGCAAGGGGGGTCCATTCTTGACAGAGTGAGTCAGGAGCCTGGTCGTCTCATGTTTGCTCCCGCTTCTCCACACGTATTTGTAGCTTGGACGTGAACTTGGCTGGCCGGGGCCTTTTTCTCATTACTCTCCCCACCTTGTCCACATGGAGGAAAGCAGAGGGAGGCAGGAGAAGCCCCTGCAAGTTGGGACACTGAGAGTGTGCAAAGGGTGGTTATGAGGAGTGAGCAAGTGGAGTCTTAGTCAGAGCGGGAATGTAGTGTAAAATCTGGTCATCCTGAGAGGTGGGCACCAAAGGCCAGCAGGGCAGGAGAAGCCCAGACCGGAGGTCAGGCTGAGCCACAGGGCCGGGAGCGTCCTTGGGTCAAGACCAGGACGGGCAACCTAGTGTACGAGAAAGAGCACCAGACCTGGAGTCCAACAATTCGAGCTCACCTTCTTTTCCAGCCACTGATGAGCTGTGGAATCAGGGCACGAAACGGACAAGGAAGGCTTGACGAGGCCCAGCCTGCTGCTCTGTGTAATAACGATATCGCCCCCTCGGCGCTCACAAACACTCCGACTCGCCTGCCATCGGAGGCGCTGGATTTCAACCCCTGGGATGGCACCACAGGAAAACACAGGCAGGACGGAAAACTGGAGTGGAAGTCTATGATCATCGGCAAGAACAAGGAGGAGGGCACAGTCACGGGTCTGGGCCCTGCCCGGCCAGGAGCCCTGTAGGGAAGGAAAGGCTGAGACTGTGACATCCAGTGCTAGGACAAACGCTACTTGATCTGTCACGCAAGTCACGGAGCTGAGTGTGGTCCACAAGGAGTTGGAAGCTGGGGTCCAGCAAATAACCTGTGGGGGAGAGGGAAGTGGACAGAAGGGTGTCCTTTTGCTCCGGCCCCTCGCTCAGGCCATGTCTTCATTATTCTGTATAACTGAAGGCCACCAACTTTGCCACCATGGAGAAATGCAGACTGTTCACCTTGTTTGAGAATCGAGGCAGCACGGACTTTTATTTTACTCTCAAGGCCTTCAGATGGATAGCACGTTTCATCTGAACAAACTTCCGTCTGAACCCACGGCAGTTGAATGGTGGAATCTAGTAGAAGTTTGAAATTACCCATTGTGAAGGATACAGGCAAACAAAATAAACCCTCAACCTGGCACCAGGGGCCATTGTCGTGTTGAAGGGGAGGGTTTGTGGGTTCGGGTTCAGGTTCAGGGAGATTCAGTGAAATGAACACTGGGCTTGAGCCGAAGGGCCAGACAGAGTCCTGACTCCAGGACTCACAGGGCAAATGGGTTCAGGGAAGCTGTTTGGCCGCGGGCATTAGTTTTTCTCATTTGTAAAATGAGATGATGGAGTACTAGGTCCATAGGGAAGTTGTCAAGGTGGAATGGGATATGAACATAGAAGAGATTATATACTGTAAAGTGTCATGTATAAGTGGGAAGTGCCATGCTTTTTGAGTTCTAGGATTGGTTTTCTTGACCTGAAGACTGTCCTGCTCAAGGTCATCATCCACTGGCCTTCGCTGTACTCTCTCCCACACCTCCTGGGTACAGGAAAGGTGGAGTTGCCAGGACTGAGGTGCGACAGTAGGTCATGGGCTTCTTCTAGCCCAGACTAGGCCTTGTTCCTGGGCAGGGATTGGAGGGAGCATCTAGGGAGCCAGGCCCTCCTCCTTCCCATGCAGGAAGCGCTGTGGGGACTGGGAATCCTGGATGCAGAGATTCCTTGGTCAGGCCCCTTTCTGGGGTTCCAAAGCTCAGTGGCTCACAAGGCATCTGCCGACACCCCAGTTTCCAGTGGATGGAAGCAGTGAGACCTGGTGGGAAGAAGGGCAGGCCGAGAAAACAGGGGTTCTCGTTCCAGCCCCATGTTCACCTTCTCTGCAAACTTGGGAAAGTCACGCCCTCCCTCTGAGCCTCTGCTTTTGTCCTGGAAAGATCTCGAAGATCCTCATGAGTGGCAGGACCCGAAGTGGGACACCAGTGTGTGTGCTGGCAAAGACAGGGGACCCCTGTCCAGGTTCTGAAATACTAGCTCTGAAAAGTAAGTTCTGGCCCTTTGGAAAAACTCTGGATGTTTTACAAACCCTTTGTTCTTAGATCTCAGAATTTAATGATATAGGCAAGAAAACTGTTGATTAGTTTCCATCCGCCCCTCTATCCCACTGGGTAGGTCTGAGAGTCCCTATCATGCTGGGCTACGCTTCTCTGTCCCTCCTGCCACTGGAACAGCCTATCCAGGTCCTGGCAGTGGCTGCCCTCTGACCTCCTGGGCCTTGTCTGATCTGCTGTCTCTTCCCAAACAAAAATATTTAGGCAGGGAGAATGCCATGGGGCGCCCTGATGGCCGAGGTCCCCTCCCAGGCTGTGTCAAGGCCGACAGGGACTCTCCCGCCACCATGTCTTCACTTACGGTGCACACTAACTTTTAGTTTAACCCGCAGGAGTGAATAAAATGGTGGGCACTTCCTTTC
>PVJI01021835.1:0-26408 GCA_004026765.1 Micronycteris hirsuta
AAGAAGTATTTGAAGTCATGAAAGGCAAGGACCTACATCCAAGATTACTCTATCCAGCAAAGCTATCATTTAGAATGGAAGGGCAGAGAAAGTGCTTCCCAGACAAGGTCAAAATTAAAGGAGTTCATCATCACCAAGCCCTTATTATACAAAATGTTAAAAGGACTTATCTAAGAAAAAGAAGAAGATAAAAAACTATGAACAGTAAAATGACAACAAACACTATCAACAACTGAACCTAAAAAAACTAAAACTAAAACTAAGGAAACTAGAACAGGAACAGAATCACAGAAATTAAGATCACATGGAGGGTTATCAATGGGAAGAAAGAGGGACAATGAGGAGGAAAAGGTACAGGGAATAAGAAGCATAATTGGTAGGTACAAAATAGACAGAGGGAGGTTAAGAATAGTATAGGAAATGGAGAAGCCAAAGAACTTACATGTACAACCCATGGACATGAACTAAGGTTGGGGGAATGCTGGAGGGTGCGTGGTGCAGGGCAGAGGGAGGATAAAGTGGAGAAAAAATTGGGACAACTGTAATAGCATAATCAATGGAATATACTTTAAAAACTGGTGCTATAAATTGCTGGTGGTATAAGAACTATGGCAATGCACACACTCTTTTCTCAAAAACCTCTTTTTGGAAATTTTATTCTAAAGAAATGATCCAAATGAAAAGAAAATTATATGCATAAAGTTATCAGTCAAAACATTATTTATAATAACAAAAGAATAGGAAAAGCAACCCAAGTACCTAACGATGGGGGGATACATGGGTAAAATATGATGCATGCACATTATGGATTGTTATAAAACTATTAAAATATATTTCTGAAGATGGTACCAAAATACAAAAAAATGCTTATAAAGCACTGTTAATTGAAAAATATCGTGTCATCTGCTATGAAAATATACACACAGCATGACTGAAATGGCATATGAAAGTAACAATAATAGAAAATTTGCTGATTTCCCTGTGACTAAGTTCTGACTGTTTCACATGTCTTATCTCATTTAATAATTTTAGCAATACATAACACTAAGCACTGTTGTATTGTTTATTTTCCAAATGGGGAAACTGAGACTTACAGATGTTAACTATTTCAATGTTACGAAGTTCATAAACAGTGATACATGGGACAGAAAACGCATGCTCTCAAATATGATCTTTTTCATTTAGAGACCTGGGAATCTGGGTCAGCTTCCCCAATTTATCCACCTCCCCATTTCTCAAGTTCTTCTTTCATGTTGTACTGTTTTTATCTTATTTTTAAAAAGATTTTATTTATTTATTTTTAGAGAAGGGAAAGGAAGGAGAAAGAGAAGGAGAGAAACATTAATATGTGGTTGCCTCTCATGTGCCCCTTACTGGGAACCTGGCCAGCAACCTCAGAATGTGCCCTGACTGGGAATCGAACCGGCAACCCTTTGGTTTGCAAGCTGGTGCTCAATCCACTGAGCCATACCAGCCAGGGCATGTTGTACTGTTTTTATAATAAAAATAACAATGAAATAATTTAATGAGAAACAAGGCAGTTGAAGATTCATGACCAAATAAATAATTGGTAAAGAGATTCAAAAAGAGATTCCTTAAGGCTTAGTGGCTTGAGATGACTGTAAGAAAAAGACAAGTTTTGACTGGGGATTGGAAGCATACCTGAAAGTTGCAGAGGTAAAAGGAATAAGATGCTACAAAGACTAAAAAATAGCATAGTGGTACCAGTAAAGACCATGATGATATGTGTGAGGAAGCTAAGGCTGCATAGGAAAGCAAAAAATTTAATTTTAAGACAGTGGTTTTTCCCTATTTCCAGAAGCAATGGAGAACCACTGAGGATATTTCCTTCCTTCCTTCGTTTCTCTCTCTCTCTCTCTCTCTCTCTCTCTCTCTCTCTCTCTCTCTCTCAAATAAACTGTATTTAAGATGAAGAGGAGCAGGCAGTGAAAATGTTCAAGAGGCTTTCGAGGTAAACCAAGGGTTAGCTGGTAAGAAGCTGCAGTGAGGATGGCAGCACTGCAAATGGAAAAGAACAGATGCAAGAGATGTTGTCCCAGAAAGCTTGGCAGAATATGGTGACTGATTGATTACAGGGTGAGGAAGAGCGAAAGCATTGTTCGATTTCCTAACACTCCTTCCCACAACTCTACACAAGTGCTAAATGCTGTTGGCTCCTACATTCAGTGTAAATGATTTTGAGTTGGTTTTATACTTTATTCCTCCCAAGCATTTCACAATGCCTTCTGAGATAATTAGGGACCCCTGAGGGTGTGGAAAAGCTAGTCACCATTCTAATCAAAAGATTATTGCTCCCAGATCCCTAGTTAATGCCTACCAATTTAAGCTGAACTCTAGCATGTAAAGCAGCTACAGAGACTTTTGCTTAAAGAAAAAAAAGGTAAATTAAATCACAGAATTAGAGATTTATAGGCCCATATCCTCATTTTGTGAGGATAAATCTAAGGCTGTGAGAGGGGGTCCTGACTGCCTGAGTTTGTCCTTAGTGTTCTTTGTTTGGCAAAGCTCATTTTTCAGCAGTATTTTCTTCTAAAATTTCTAGGTTGTCCAGCTCTGATTAAGAGTGGCAATCTGTATTGTGACTAGAAAGTGACAGTTCTTTAACATACAGCATGGAACTTAGCCAAAGAGTGTCTTTTATGATGAATGAGGTCCTGGTTTCTACTAGAAACATTACCACATAATATATCAGTTTTATGTTAAGTGTTCTGAAGTTTTTATAGTCTTTCCATTCAATGTGCTAGTGCCCCTTGTCACAGGGTCTTTCTTAAAATATGACCATAGGGCATTTAAAGAGGTGGCATGATGATTTATAAAACCTTCTTTATGGATCAAGCATAAAAAGCAAAGGCACATAAACCAAAAACATTTACTTCTGTGAAAATTGCTGTTAAAACTCAGTAATAAATAGGTGCACAGTCAGTGAGTGAACATTCAAAAAACAGCTATGAATTCATGTCTAATTTATAAGATCAATCAATTAGTGTCATAATAATGAAGCTTTGGAACACACCCTCAGGCTAACCTTAACATGATCACAGTTACTACCACATGCTCACCATACAGGCAGGATGTCCTAACCAAGATGAGGAGGCAGTAGACTCTGTGGTGGTAAAGGGAACAAAGGGGTGTTGAAGGGTGAATGGAGGGCACCCAGCAGGAGGTAAGGGGAAAAAAACAGATGTTTTCTAGTGAGAACTGCAGACAGATTAATATTAAAAGGACACTGGATGATGATTGCAGCACCTGTGCTTATTGTGACCCAGAATAAATCATCACAATGTGATATTGGATCTGCCTGAACACCAGCCTGCAGATTCCAATGACTGTCCATCACACCTGTTCATTTCTTGTCACCAGTCAGCCTCCAGGCAACTGTGTGTGTGTCTGTGTGTGTGTGTTTGCCCAGCTATGTGTATCAGTCAGGCTGAAGCAAATGCTAATAAAAATAAAACAAAAGACCCTTTCACACAGATTAGAAACTTCAGTGGTCTCAAATTCTGATGGAACAAGTAAAATAAATAAGCAACCACAAAGTCTATACCAAGAGAAAAACTACTTATGAAAAGAGAAAACACTATATAACATGGCAAAAGAATTTATTATTTTTTCTGTGGAAAGGTTTTATGTGGAGGAGGGATATAAGTTTAATCATCAGCAACAGCTGAATAAGAGCAGATGCTAAAGCCAGGAGGTAGCAGACTGTAGTAGAAAGAGCTGGGGAAACATGGGCTCTCAGTCCCCCTCTCCTGATAACTATGAACTTTGAGCAAAGCACTTTACTGTGCAGTCAGAGAGGGAGTTAAACCAAACTTTCAAAGTCCCTTCCATATCGGACATTTTATGATTTTATGAGGTCTCGTTCTTTTTCTGTTTGTTTTGAAAAGAACAAATCATTCAAACATATCTATTTTGATAGTGCTTTCCTTAGGGTCCCAATAGGAGGACACGAGTATATTTGTAACAATAATCTTGTCGTTATTTAAATATTAGTCATATCAGGACCTTCGGTTTTGAGTTTGGATTCTTCTTTTATAAAATTGTGAGCTGATACAACTCCTCACTTAGACTTTTCAATCCAAACATCTTTCTTCTATACCCCAAAAACACCTCTTTAGAGGAGATAACATTTGATGAGTATCAGGCAGTGAGGAAGGAGCAGGACGATGGTAGAGAAGCAGAAGCATCTGCTTCCAGCTTTTCTAAAAGAAAGTACCTACTGAGAAAACAGAAAATTCCTCATTGCTAAGCAAACATACTCTTTACAGGTTTAGGGCCATAAAATTGTGAGCAGGTTAGCTCTCCTGACTCTGTGCCATAATGGAAAGAGCAGCATATATAAAAAAAGACTGGAGGGTCCAGGCCTGTCACTCAGCATAACAGTCTATATTCAGAGACAACCATCAAGCATAAGTCACACAAGCAAATACAGAGGCCTGTAGTTCTGAAGGAGAGTTCCTCGTCACAACTGCAAAAACTTCTTAAAATGCAAATGGAGACTGGGAAGGAGGCCTGGAATCCTGCTAGGGCCCTCAGTGATTTAAATGAGGCTTGTGTATACAAGAAGAAAGCCTACTCTATGCACTCCCCAGGCAGGCAGTGTGAATGGGCAAAGCCAAGGAGTAGCAAGCTTGGAAAGAAAAGGGGGACTCAAAATGGTTCTTCCTTAAGATATACTTAGAGAAAGAAGGAGAGAAAAAATGGGAAAATAAGATTTCATAATACCTTGAGGCCAACGCCCCCCCCATACATGACTTGTATTTTCTAATGAACATCAGTAAATAATCAAGATTTGCTAAGTTGAGTGTAGGGAAAGGGTGGGAAGGGAGGGTGTGTGTAATGGTAAATACATAGGGTGGGGCAAAGGTAAGTTTATAGTTGTGAGTATGCGAAACAATTTATTCTTTTATTATCATTTATTAATTATTGTATTATTTTCCATATAAAGAACTGTGTACCTACTTTGCCCTACCCTGTATATAAAGAACACAAGACACTAACTTTTTAATAAAAGCATTATTTCCTAAATGAGTTACAAAGAAATTAGGTTCGTTTTTCCATTCGGCATGGAGGCTTCAAGGCCAAAAGGAAAACAAGGGTGTTATGGTTTCATGAGACAAAAGTTAAAGAAGTAAAAAGTTCCTTAGTTCCTTCGTCCTTATATTAAATGCTCTGAAGTTTATTTTTAAGATTTTATTTTTTTTATTATTTTAAGAGAGAGGGGAAGGGAGGGAGAAAGAGGGAGAGAAACATCAATGTGTGGTTGTCTCTCATGCACGCCCTACTAAGACCTGGCCCGCAACCCAGGCATGTGCCCTGACTCGGAACCAAACCAGTGACTCTTTGGTTTGCAGGCTGGCACTCAATCCACTGAGCCACACCAGCCAGGGCTGAAGGTTTTTTTTTTTAATTGTTGTTCTATTACAGTTGTCCCAATTTTCCTGTGTTGTTCTCCCTTGTCCCTCCCTCTGCCCCTTCACTCCCACAGTCAATCTCCACCCTGTTGCCCTTGGCCATGGACCATTTATACTTGTTCTTTAACTAAACCCTTCCCTTTATTTCCTTCCTTTATCCCTTCCCTCCTTCCCTCCTTCCCTCTGGTTCCTGTCAGTCTGTTCCTTATTTGCATGCCTCTGGTGCTATTGTAAAGATCAATTTAGTAGCTAGAATATATATAGTGAAATAGCATCAAGGAAGGCTTATCTTGTTTTTCAGTTTTTATATCCCTTATCGAACCACTTTCTCATTCCCCTATCCCTGTAAATACTGTTTTTTTCATATTTGAGGTTATTTTCATATTTGAGGTTATATGGAAAGTATACCATATAAAGACTAAGAAGCCAAAGCTTGTTATTCAATATTCCAGTTGATGTGCAGATCAAACAAACATAAATGACACAAGTAGCTACTCCTCGTGGACTTCTCTGAACCTCTTTGATCTGCCCTTCTATTTTTGTTGTTTCAGTCCTCTGTCATTTTTCTTACATGTCTGACTTCTGTTGTCTACTTTGGAATCTCCCTAAACCCACTCTCCTATTCCAGCAAGTCTGTCCATCCATGAGATGATTCTGAAAATACAATACAAGGCAATTTTCGTACAATTAGTAGGTAAGATATTACAAGAGTAATCTATCATTCATCCCATAATTTTGTTACCAGTTTAACACTGGCCTGTACCAAAACATAGAAATCATACCAAAAGGATAATATCTGCATTCCTAAGAAACCCTTAAATCTGGGCTCTCAGTATTATCTGGACTACTACTAGCAGATCTCTGCTATTTGCTTCCAAGTTTAAATTTATCAGCTTGTACAAAGGTCTTATTTTAAAATTAATGTAGTTGAATCTCCACTCAAAAAGACTGTCTTAGCCTTTTCACCACCCAATTTGGGTAGAAATGCTCTTATGCCAAGCTGGATGATCTGCCTTAGAAAAAAGCATTCTGAGTCCTTGGGGAATTTGGTCTCCACTGGATTCCTTGTTACTCAACCTGTTTTTTTCACTTTAGTCCTCTTAAATCTGAAGGTGGAGAATTCACATTAAGCTATAAATTGAACCACTAATAAGAGCAAACTTATCTTTCCTGGGTTATGCAATTAAACACAAATAGAATCTATTACCAATGCTACCTATAGATAGTTGAAGTAGCTCTACTACAACTATCTATACTATCTACAACTATCTATCACTACTTCAACTATCTATAGAAATAAGATTGATACCATCTGCATTTAAAGCCAAATAGAGCATTTTGTGGTTTTAATATAGTTGTTAATACACCAAGAAAACTTGATCAAAATTTCACTTTGTTAAAGGTTTTTATAAAATAATTGAAAAAAAAACAATGCTTTAAAATTTGACTGCAACAGAATCCGAAGTAGAGATTTCATTTGACTAAAATTTTTGAAAACTCAAATCTGAAAACTTTTTTGGACATTTTTTCCTGAAGCCCAGCACAACTATATTTCCTCAATCTTGCACCTGAGCCTGTATTTTTATAGCTGTATTTGTAGGCAAAAAAAAAAGTGCCAAAGACTGATGGATTGAAAAAACAAAACATTTTAGGTCAATTAAAATTCACATCATTACAATCAGAGAGGCTATGTACAAAAAGGAAATATCTACAGCTGATATATAAGAGAAGAATTTCTGAATAGTTCTCTGCTTTGAAGAGTCCCAAAGCTGCCAATAATTTACTAATAAGACTCCATAGGATTTCACTGATGAGAATGTTTATACATTTATTTTCTGGAAAGAACTATGGGAGGATTTTTAGTTGCCTAATCTATAGTGATTCTCCTTCTTCATAGTTGCAAGAAACTTAATTTTGTGTACCTCACAAACCTGGTTTGTCCTCAGACCAGGGTGAGTTTTAAATTCATTAAGCCAATCGTGGTAATTCCATTTATTTTCCTTGTCAATAATTGATGTAGGAATGAGTATATGATACAGTCTGGCCAATGAGACATCAGGAAAAGTCTGCTGAGATTTCAGTTTGTACTTATAGCCTTCACTCTATTCTGCTTCAAAGATTGGAGAGGCATGAGGAGCACTGATTAGGTCCTTCTTCCAAGATATGATTAGTTTTATTCTTGATAAATCCAGCAAGGCTGAAGTTGTCTCCCTTTACTTAAACCAAGAGACATTGTCTTGACTACTGATGTTATGTGTAACTATGCTGTAATGAAAAGTAAAGTGTTCTCATGCCCATATGTGAAATTTCTCTTAGAAACCCTCCTCATGGTCTACTTTAGAAATTTTCATGGTATTGGTATTGGTTTACATAAAATCCCTTTGTGAAGTGAAGGCCTCAAATGGCAAGCACTAGAGGTCATATTTTCAGACTGCTACTGATGATATGTGATACTGGTGGTGAAAGGCAGGGGACATCTGTTGTACCCCAAGGCAGCATGGTGTGGTAGATAGAAAACTAAACTTGGAGTTAAGAGGCCTATATTCCAGCTCAAACTCTACCACGTCCTGGTATTGTGGCAGAGGGACTGTGAGGAATCCCTTAGAGACTGTTTCCTCCCCGGTCAAAAGGAGAGAAAATGTTGCTCACTCTCGGCACTTTTAGTCAATATAATATTGGAAGTCTTAGCCAGAACAACTAAGAAAAATACATCAATAAATAAGAATAAATAAGTGGCATCCACATTATAGATGAAGTAAAATTGTCACCATTAGCAGATCACATTATATAAGATTTAGAGAACCTTAAAAACTGCACAAAAACTGTTAGAACTAATAAATAAATTCAGCAAATGTGCAGGTACAAAATCAATATAAGAAAGTTGTTGCATTTCTATATACTGTTGATGAACTATCAGCAAGAGAAATGAAGAAAATCATCCCGTTTACAACTGTATCAAAAAGACTGAAATACCTAAGAATACATTTAACCAAAGAAGTGGAAGATCTTCATATTGAAAACTATAAAGCATTGATAAAAAATAAGCTGAACAAGACACAGATATATGAAAAGATATTTCAATCCTGAGCTCATGGATTGGAAATATAATATTATTAAAATAACCATATTACCCAAAGCAATACACAGAATTAGTGCAACCCTCATCAAAATCCCAATGGTATGTATCACAAAAATAGAAAAAAAATTCTCAAGTTTGTATGGAACAACAAAAGACACCAAATAGCCAGAGCAATCCTGAGGAAAAAAAAAAAAAAAGCTAGAAACATCACACTACCTGATTTCAAGCTATATTACAAAGCTATAGTAATCAAAACAGTATGGCATTGGCCTTTAAAAAGACACATAAATTAATGGAACAGAATGGAGACCCCAGAAATAAACCCTGCATATATGGTCAATTATTTTATGACAGAGAAGCCAAGAATATACAATGGAAAAAAGACAGTTATTTCCATAAATGATGTTGGGAAAACTGGACAGCCACATGCAAACTAATGAAAATTCAACCACTATCATATGCCATACACAAAAATTAATTCAAAATGGATTAAAGAGTTATATATAAGGCATGAAACCATAAGAAAAACCTAGAAAAAACATAGATGGTAAGCTCCTTGGCATAGGTCTTGGTGATAACTTTTTGGACTTGACACCCAAAGCATAAGCAACAAAAGTAAAAACAAACAAGTGGGCTACATCATACTAATAAGCTTCTTCACAGTAAAGGAAACTATCAACAAAATAAAAAGACAACCTACTAAATGGTACATATTTTTGCTATTCATATATCCAATAAGGAGTTAATATTAAAAAGTATAAAGAACACGTACAACTAAATATCAAAGAAACAAACAATATGATTTTAGAAATGAGTAAAGAATTCGGATAGATGTTATTTCAAAGAAAACATACAGATGGCCAACAGTTATATGAAAAGACATTCAACATCACTCATCATCAGGGAAATGCAAATTAAAAACAAAATTAGACATCACATCACACCTGTTAGAATGGTAATTATCAAAAAGATGAGTAACAAATGCTGGAGATAATGAGCCCGGCTGGTGTAGCTCAGTGGATTGAGCGTGGGCTGGGAAACAGAGGGTCCCGGGTCGATTCCCAGTCGGGGCATATGCCTGGGTTGCAGGCCAGGTCCCCAGTGAGGGCCATGTGAGAGGCAACCGTACATTGCTCTTTCTCCCTCTCTTCTCCTCTCTCTAAAAATAAATAAAAAAAATGCTGGAGAGAATGAGAAGGAAAAAGAATCCTTGTGTGCTGTTGGTGGCAATGTAAATTGGCATAGCCACTATGGAAAACTGTATGGGGGTTCCTCAAAAAATTAAAAATAGAATTATCATATGGTATTTGTCCCTCACCACCTGGCTTCACTTAGCATAATGCTCTCCAGTTCCATCCATGCTGTTGCAAAGGGTATAAGTTCCTTCTTCCTCTCTGCTCACCTTTAACTGGAACATAATCAACAAAAGCAAAAAGCAAGCAAAATATAACCAGAGACATTGAAATTAAGAACAATCTAACAATAGCCAGTGGGGAGGGAGAAGGGGACAATGGGGACAAGGGTTTTCAGGAACCACTATAGAGGACACATGGACAGAACCAAGCGGAGGAGGGAGGCATGGGGGGGAGGTGGGGTTGGAGGGGGAGGGGGAGGGGAGGGGAGAGGATGCAGACAACTGTAATTGAACAACAATAAAGTAATTATATAATAATAAAAAAATTAAAAATAGAATTATCATATGACCCAAGCAGTCCCATTTCTCAATGATTACCCCTAAGGAAACAAAAACACTAATTTGAAAAAATATGTACACCTCCATCTTCACTGAGCATTATTTGCTATAACCAAGATGTGGAAACAACCTAAATGTCCATCAACAGATGAATGAAGGAAATGTGATATATAAATAAATATAAACATATGCTAGAACACTCATATATCAATATCTATATTTATATTTATATAATGGAATGATGCTCAGCCAAAAATAAGTATGAAATATTGCCATTTGTAACAATATGGATGAATCTTGAGGGCATTATTCTAAGTGAAATATACAGAAAAACCTCATAGATATAGAGAACAGATTGGTGGCTATGGAGATGCAGGGTGATGCATGGAAGAGCTAGGTGAAGGGGTTCAAAAGGTACAAACTTCCAATTTTAAAATAAACAAATCATGAGGATGTAATGTATAGCATGGTGATTATTGTAAATAATCTGTATTGCATATTTCAAAGTTGATGAGCAGATCTTAAAAATTCTCATCACAAGAAATAAATCTGTAACTATGTAGGGTGACAGACATTGACTAGACTTATCGTGGTGATCATTTTGCAATATATACAAATATTGAATCATTAGGTTGTACACACGAAACTAACAATGTTATATGTCAATTGTACTTTCATGGATAAAAATTTTAAAAAATAAACAATGAGGTAGTTGTTAAGGATGAACATTTATTTCCTAGAGCTACTGCTCCCATGTGGAGGCAGAATTGACTAGAAAAGAACTTCCTACCTTTTGCCGTCATCCACCCCCATTTCCTCTTTACCGTGAGAGCAGGAAGTTTTGCCTCTACTGGTGAATCTAAGAGGAATGCATTTCTTTCTTCATGAATTTCAGAACCATAGATTGAGTGCATTTGATCTGGTCTGGGGCAGGTTTGCCCTATGTAGTAGACCTGTCAGGGGTTCAATTCATTTCAAGAGGAGGGGTGTATCAATAAATCCATTTGGTCCACCAAAATCATTCACATTTTCAAGACCTTATTGGTTGTAAAAGATGACTGAAAGTTGATCATCTCTGCCATGACAAATATAAAAGTTTGTCAGGATCAAATGAATTAAGAAATGTAAAAGTGATGTCATGCTATACTGATGAAATTTATTACCTTTCTATTACAGAAGACTTTAAACATCTTTAGAGAAGATAGCATTCTTATATTTCTGTATTTTGTAAAGAGCACATAGTTGGGCTCATAAAAAAGATCCCTGAAGATTTGTTAATTGGTAGATTGAAGGTATGAGACTGCAAAGGCAGTATAATGCTCCCTTAATTTTCCATTTACTTGCTCCCTCTTTCTTCCCAAAGAGAAGCAGTTGTCAACAACTAACACAATCAATGAGTCTGGTTGAACATTGACTAGGTATTGGCTCAGACTCATAATAGACACTCTGGAGATATAAAACATGAGAATCGGGCCCTGCTCTTTAGAAATGCTATATAATATAGTAAGGAACATGAAACACAGTCACAAACTGTGGCATGAGGCAAAAAAAGAAACAATATACAAAGACAGTGTCAGTGGAGGTCAAAGAATAGGAGAACTGTGCTCTAGGAAAGAACTAGGGAGGAAGTGAGACTTAATGCATGAACAGAATTTTGCGGTGATACTTATCTCCTATGTTGTGCTTAAGACTTCCTGAGGGTACTGTATGGTTCCAAGGCAAGGTACACTATATATCATGCATTGTCTGATCAAGTTTTAAAAATACAGCATTCCAACTCATAGAATGACATGAGTATAAACTGGAGCCATCTCTGAAAGAGAAAAGACTATGTGGGAATCCTAAGGGGACATGGACAGAGGCAGATCTGGTCCCATTTGCTTTGCTGAACAATGTTTACAATTTGACTGCTTGCCTATGAACTTCAGGTTCAATTCAACAGTTTTATTTAGCTTTCTCTTTGTAACATGAAAAGGACTAAACACTGATGAGGATTCAAATGTGAGTTAGACCCTCACAGAGGTAAAAGATAGATATATATGGAATTTATTATAAAGAAGACACTAGTTATAGTAATATACAAATGTACTTCATTCTTTTTTCACATTTTAGTTTATTTTTTATTTTTAAGGTAATTTCTTTTCTTTCCTTTTTTTTAATTAGCAAAAGTGAGTCACACAATCACTGTCGGTCACTTGATTTATCCCTTACAACTAGTTCTGCCCTTCTTCCACCAGGCAAGAAAGCCAAAAGAACAGACACCCTTGCACATAGAAAACACAGAAATGAAGATACTTGTAAGGAATAAGAGCAGTGTCAATGTTGTTTTATTTTACGGTGCAGTGTGTTAAGGAAAGAACTTTTGTATGGTGTACGTCATCAATACACAAAGTATAATAGATGTGTTTTGGAGAGTTCCATTAAAACTTTTTTTGGATGCTTAAGGTGGCAGTGTAATTTAGATAAAGTATTCTCAAGAGAATATGCTTATTGAAACATACACCGAGAAAACAAATTATGTGCTTAGTTGATTTGTGGGAGACTATTTTGCCTTCTTTGAATTTCCTATATAACCAATTATAGTTACCTTTTCTTTGAATTGCTAGGGAAAGATTTCTGGCTATATGTGGGATGCAGATTTGGAATTCGAATGTTTTATTTTTTTCTGACAGAGGTGTCTGGGAGAAATTGCTGTGTAGATGGCAGAATCATACTGTGCCCACACGATCTCATGACATTCATCACAGTATTTGTTGGATATTATTATTAATCAATCATCCTTTCCTCTTCCCACTTATCCATATTTGCAGTTCTATAAGATACACATGCATTTTTCTTTTCTGTGCATGTCTCATTGTTGTTTAATAGCAATTCTTTGCATCGATTGAGGATTGATTTATTCTCAAGCTCTTTCTAAATAAACTACCAAATAATATATCAATGTCAGCAGACTAAAAGTTTCAACCCAAAAAGGGTACTGAAAGGGTGACTAAATAAGAGTATACCAGGGTGGAATACTCTATAGCTGCCTTGAAAGGCTGACAGAAGTGGGGAATTAAGCATTTCAGAGTTCAGATAAATAGAATTTCTTCTTATAGCTTAACAGTCAAGGGGTAATATCATACTGTTGGAAGGAAAAGATTGTCTTTATAATAAATGTTGGCATTTGTTTAATTAGCTATTTCTATTCATAAATGCCATTATTCTAATCTACGCCATTTCATAGAATCTTTTATATTATAAATCCTAATGCCAAATGTAAGGAAAGAAGATGCTTGTTTTGTGTTAACTGCATAAAGAAAACATAGGAGAAGTGATCCCTTCCTTCCCAGACTATGTAGACGATATTTGTGCAGAGGATACTTCTCAACATGGTAGAGGCAATTAAAAATTTCAGTCGCTGAAACAAAAACATTAAAATTCTCAGAAGATAACTCCCCTAACTTGCAAGTCAAGAATGTAATTGATGTGTTGATGAGAAACTGTAAAGAAACTCTCACACACTACAGTGTTCTTTTATGCAAGATTTCTCTTTTGCACTAGCATAGAAACATAGCAACCACACTAAAATATAAGCAGCACTTTTCAGTGGACCTTGAGTCTGGATTAGGAAAGTATCGACCAGGATTTTCAAATCATGATCTGACTTAATTTGTTGGGACTTACTATGCCATTGACCTGACAATAATCTAACCTAGAGGTAGAATTAGAATCTAAGTTGTTCTGTATGCTCTTTTAGCCTCAGTGTTTAGACTCTGCCACCATACTTTGAAAAAATTAAAGGCTTCAGAGTGTGAATGTATTGGAGTTAACCTAAAATTAGTGAAATAAAAATAAAAAACAAAATTGCATTTTGAAAACAATCAATTCAATTCACGTGCCATAAGACAATATAGGATTGTGTATTCTTTAAGAGTAAACTGAGAGCAGAATATGTTGAGCCACCAACAAAACTAAACATGTGAGTAAAAAGAATATCTGGTTTGACAATCATTAATAAAAATACAAATGTCTGTGCTTTCATTGAATAGGAACATAACTCTAAAATCAAAAAAGACATCTTAGTATCTAATCAGTAATATACAGTGTATGTCACAAATAACACCCCTTTTTATTACAAAATCTTTTATTACAATAACAACATCATACTCAAACACACCATCTGACATTTTAGGTGAAATGCTCAAATTAAAACTATAAATTATTACACCCATATTATTACCCTACCAACCACACTCAAGAAGGCTTTACTTCTGCCGGACCCTGTATTATAGAACAACTGAACTGACGGGCTGTTCTCAGAAGCACTCCTGGGGCTAGACTTGAATTTCTCCTATAGTATTCAGGACTGGAACTTTTTGTAAAACTTGATAACATAAGAAATGCTCAGGTATTAATTCATAACTCTATTTTTAAAATTCCCCAGATACTCTGGAACAAGATGAGAACTCTTATACGATGTACAGAAGGTGCTTTGAAAGTACAAATAATTTCAGTATATTTTTAAGTTTCCCCAAATGACAAAAAAGTGATTTTTATAAATCAGAGTGGGGTAAAACTGTTTCTTAGTCTTAAAGATAAGACCACATTACTGTGGAAATGTATTCTTATATTTAAGAAAATGTTGTATCCTCCTATTATCATAGCTTACTAGCCTACAAGGAAAACCTTCAATGTAGTCAAAAAGCAATTATCTGTTCCAGAAAGTGAGTTGTTCTCTATTATTTTGTGTGAGGAGCCCTATCTATGCTCCCGGCTCTGCACTGCATATACAGGGAAATAGTGGATATAGAAAATGGCCTGGCTCTTTAAAGATTAAAACCAAACTCCTGGAATTATACCAGAAGCAGATGGCTGGCCAGTTCTCCCTGTCTGCTTCTCTGCCGATAAAAGTGACTGCACAACTCAATAGAAACATGCTTTAAGATGAGTAGCTTATAGCCAGCAAAGTTTTAAAAGGGTGTCAAATGTTTTTAGTCCTGAACAAAATCCTGGGCATGAATCTGCAATATAGGTAGGGAATTGTGCTTCATTTCCCTAGAGAATATGCTGATTATTTTCCTGCTTTCAAGCCACCCTCCTTCTTGATTTTCCCATTTCTTTTAGTAGCAGCCAGGCAAAATATGGGTTAAGAGTGTAAACACTAGAGTCAGACCGCCTGGGTTAGAATTTGATCTTGGGCAAATCATCTAATAGTTGAAAATTAAGTTTCTTCATCAATAAAATGAGGGATATAACCATACCTCACATGGTGGTAGTAAAGATTAAATGACATAATCAATTTATTCAGGTTAGCACAGAAATCTAGCTCAACAAACATGTTCAACAAAGGTTTAATATTGATATCAAGTGTGTCATCATTTCCTCAATCTCCCCAGTTACTCAAAACTGAATTTTTTCTAATTTTTCTTCTCCATATGATTTATTACTTCACCAGATCTTATAAAGTATGGCTCCAGACTATCTCTGGAATGTGTCCCTTTATTTTAAATATTGAAATCATCAATGTATTCTACCACCTCTCAAGTGGAATATGGGGGTGCCTCCTAACTGACTTCCCAATCTAACTTGCTGTCATGCTATTCTTTTTAAATGCTGGATATGAAGCCATTGTAGGTTAGCTAGGAATTTAAACATTCTTAGTATCATTGGCTGTGGGTGGAACTACTTTGCTGCTTTGTAAAATTGTTATATCCCACTCCACAACACAAGACCAGTGTTCCTTCTACAACAGCTGCAGTGGTGATATGCTATGTAAAGGCAAAGTTGTATCTGCTTGGCTCACCACCATATTCCCATGGCTAATCACAGCACAAGGCAAGCAGTAGATCTTCAGTAAATGTTTGATGGATAAACAAATGATTTAATGAATGATTGGTATCACAGATTCCACTAATAACCTTATTTTTGTGTGATTAAAATTTTGGTAATTTCAGATCATCAAAGAGAGTTTATATCATTGCTTGGCATTCAATTGTATGCCATGTTCCATTTATCCCAAGCTCTGATAACTTAGTCTTCATCTGGCATGTGAGAATAGGGAAGTAGTCATTTGTAAACTCGAATGGTGATTCAAACATGATCAACAGTGCGAGCTGAAATTAGCATGGCAACCAGATCCCCACAGTTTCCAAATACAAGAAAGTGAGAGACATTGACTCTAAGAAACAAGAATTTGTTGCTGGGAAAGAGAGAGTGCAAGGAAGAGTTTAGCCAATGAGAATCATGTTTTAGTAGATGGAAATATGTCCCCTACTGGTTTCAGCCCAATAAGCAAGTAGCAGATTATATTTTTAAATTAAAAAAAAAAAGTCGGAAACTATTTGCCCTTCCTGAAATGGACATTAACAATGGGTGCTGTTGCTACTTTATGATTCTAATACAGTATTACTTATTTATATTGAGAGGGTACCAGCCATAACTGCTAACTTATGTCCTGCATCATGCATGTCCAATGGCAGCAAAGACAGAGAGGTATTGTTGATATTCCTAAAAGATGATATGGCATAAGCAAACAGGCAATGGCCAAATTTTTCTAAATCCAAGAGAAGTTAAATGTCAATTGATGTAATTATTCTCAGAAGTCTGACTTCAAATGTTTGGTCTTAAGCAGCCCTAGAAGCTAAAGAATAATTGAAGAATTAAAAAAATAGATTGTTCTTATAACCTTGAAACATGGATATGTTAAAGACTAAAATAAGAATCCTATCATACCAACCATTTCACTCTCCTATACCTTCATAATTGAAAAGATATTTCCTCCTCCATTACCCTAAATGATCCTCACAGCAACAGGATGAAAATATTTCACCATTAGCCATGGCCAGGTGATTCAGTTTCTTGCATCATCATCCTGTGCACCAAAAGGTTGTGGGTTCAATTCCCAGTCAAGGAAGATACCTGGGTTGCAGGTTCAATCCCAGGTTGTGGCACCTTATCTACGGAGGAAGAAACTAAAGTTCAAGGAGATGAGGTGACTTGCTCAATGTCACATACACAGCGATTAATCATATAGTCCTTGACTGTTACCAGAGTTTTAGGTCTATCTTAAAAATGGAAATAATCCCTGCCCTTCTGCCTGACCACCTTTTAGGGAAGATACACTAAAATATGACATTACTACCCCGACTGGCACCTTGCATTTGGTAGGTAAATGTGCAAGAGAAACAGTTTGTTCAGCATCTGTGTGATGTGTATAACAGGGCCAGACTAATACAGACTCTAAAGTGATGTGTCACATAGGTGATGAAAAACAGAAGGTACCTGTAATGTGAAACATGCTAGGATGTTGAGATTTCCTCAGCTTACAGTAAAGGTTGCCTGAAAAATGTTAAATATAATGGGCAAATTTGAACAAAGAGTAAGTGAAAGAACTTAAGATACCAATATTTTTAAGCAAACTCAAATATCTGGCCGTATATAAAACACAGACTCCCCACTGTTCCCCTCCATCTACCTTCTTATCTGTGGCCTATCTGAGAAAATGAAAACTGTCTTCACAAAGCTCCCACAGTGGAGAAAGGTCATAGATTTCAGGGTAGCCTCAGTGGGAAAACCTCCAACCTGACATGTCTTGGACAAATGGGTGGTGACTCTTATATTCAAGGCCCTTTAATAAGTACATAAGTAGATGTGGGATTCTCTAGGACAAGGTGGATCCTTTTTTTCTCATTTCTTTTTTTGCTGAGTATCACTGCTTTCGCACAACAGACGACTCTCCTGTCTTTGGCAGCAGGACTATTTATAAACTCTTAACCACTACCAGCCCCAGTCATCAACCTCAAAAGCATGAATTTTACAGGATGAGGTTCTCTATCAGTGTCACCAACTGGTAAGAATGCATTGAGAAGAAATAGCATGATTGCACTGGCTGCACGTGTAAATGTTCCAATAATGATTTATAACTCAGCTCTTTGAGATTATTGTTTGTTTCCTACCAGAGTTGGGTTAGCATCTAGCTAAATTCTGTATCCTCCATGCACACTTCCACCTCCCTAAAACACATAGGTACATTCATACTCCTGCTTTTTTTTCCTGCAGATTTCACAGCTGGTGGCTGAAGAGAAACAAGCTCTGGGCTGAATTCTTACTTTGGTTTCCCTGACCAGGGCGAGTGAAAAGATCTGGATTATTTCAGGGACTTAATGTGAGCTTTCCATCCTCCTCTGTATCTCATCTTGTCTTGTCTGCAAAATGAGAAGTGGAAGAGGCACGAGTCCTATATTTATGATTTATCATAACTCTAGTTTGGGAAATTAAAATTACAAAACAAACACCAAGAAAGAAAAAAATTAAGAGAAGGAACCAAGTAACTATAAACGGGCTTCTGTGTGTTCTTTAAAGGGAAGTTATTATTATAAAGAAACAGAACAGTCATAGAACTGTGCTTTTCGGACCTGGGTGGGTGCAAAGCTGAGGAAGCTTGGGTTTCCGCCAAGTTAAGAGTTCCCGGCCCGGCGGGGGGCCAGGCCCAAGTTTGAGAAAACAGAATCAAGGGTTAGGGGCTATTGTAACCTGCACAGAAGCAGAAAGACACGACAAGCTGGGTTCCTTCCTGTCTTGTTCTTATCTGAGGGTGCAGACGGTGGGTGGGAGCATGCCTGGAGTGCAGGTGAAGCATGTTCAGCTCCAGCGGGCCAAGGGCTCTCCTCTTGCCTCACTTACAACCCCCACTCCCATCCCAGCACTTGGACCCCCTCCCGCTCCTCCCACAGCCCCTCCCTGGGACCGCCCACGGTCTCCCACCCAGCTTGGGAGTGCGTCATAAGTATCCCCAGACTTGGGCTTGCGGCAGCAGAAGGCAGAGAAGGGAGAAAGTAGGTGCTGCTAGGTCTAGCGCGATCTTCTCCACTTCCAACCTGCAGCCCAGGACGCTGATTCGAGCCGCGCCTTACCGCGCAGCCCGAAGATTCACCATGGTGAAAATCGCCTTCAACACACCCACGGCGGTGCAAAAAGAGGAGGCACGGCAAGACGTGGAGGCCCTTGTAAGCCGCACAGTCAGAGCTCAGATCCTGACCGGCAAGGTAGCGGTCCCCACTCCACTCCTGACTGCCTGCTAGGGTGGGGAAGATGGGAAAGGGGTGGTTTGTGGGGAAAGAAAGTGGAAAAGTGATAGAGGACAAAATGAAAGTTGCTCCTGTGTTCCCAAGCCGTCCCTCTGCGCTTTCCCTCAGTTTGATCTGTCTAGTCTCTCCACCTTCCGCTTGCTATGCCCCACGCCCGGCAGCATCCCCGCACGTCGTGCCACGTTCCGTCGGTTCTAGCCCACGCTGTACATCTAAGAGCTATGTTGGAGCTAGTTTAACAAGAATCCCTGGGACCCAATGTCACCTTCTCCCAGGGAACTTGTACGCAGTGGCTGGGAATCAATGAGCTGCACACCGCCCCCCAGTCCCTAGCTCCAGGGGCTCACACAGCCTCCATAGGGGCGGAGCTGACCCTCAGGGTGATCAAGGGCAAGAGATTTCATTCTTCTTTCTTTCATTTTGACATGTATGAAGTTCTGTGTGTCTGTCTTTCTAGGATTCATGGGTGTTTGTGGGGGTACGATGGGGTAAGTGAAAGACCGCTATGACTGGAAGCGATATGGGTTAGGGTAATATGTGTTTGTGACCGCCTGTGTATATTTTCAGTTTCTCCCTGGTGTTAAACATTTTGTGAAGGAGCTGTCAAAATTGAGATTGCTCTTAGAATTCGGAATGTTCACAGGACCCTCCTACTGCAAGATTCTTGTACGTTTTCAGAGTGGAATTTCCTAAAGAAAACGCTCTTATGTAAAAAAGAAGTTTAGTTTTTTTAAAATACATATTTCTTCTTTCAGTGCTTCCTTTTTGAGCGAAATCTCCTCTAGCCCTCCTCCTCCATAGAGAGATCTGTCACAGATCCAACTTTGTAATTTAAGCTTCTGCCATTGCCAGGAACTGGGGGAATCCCCCCCGCCAATGTTAGCCATTATTTATTTAGTTGAATTTCTATTTCCTTTAAAAACCTAATATGTTTTCAATCTTTGTAAACTATTCCTCATTTTCCTCAGTAAAATCTCAATGTTAAAAGGCATAACCGTATTTTATTCTTGTTCTATAAAATTTTCAGTGTTGGAGTTTGTAGATCTGCCTTAACTTGTCTTTTTCTTGCCATAAAGTTTTAACTTTTGTGTTCACAGTTAAGATTTGAAAAGTGTATTGACTGAACCCAGAACCCATGTATTAAAACTGATTATGCACACAATTTGAAATGCTAGTGTGCTTGTGAAGAATTTTTATCATAGCAACTTCCAATATTTAACCAAACATTCAAAGTAGCTTTTTTGTACCATACATTTCAGAACTCAAAAGTTGTACCCCCTTGCATTGTTGAGGTTTTCATTAAATGGCAGGTCAAATATGTAATTGTCTTACTTACTTTGTAAGTGAAACATGGCCAGATTTTTGGGAGGTGTAATTAGACTTCAGTAGTTAAATATAGCCACACAATAATCTCTTTTTTCCCTCACCACCAAAAATTTCATGACTTGTAGCTGGATTTGATTAATATGGAAGTTATACTTCTGCCTAGTCTGTGGTGTGATGAAGAATAAACAAAAATGGACATTTGCACTATGATTATATTTCTTTCTTAGGTATTTGAGAAGCTCTCACTATAATACACTGATTTAATATTTGACAAATTATACTGTGATCAGTTTATCAGGCATTGAGCACAACAGAATAGCAGGTCAACAGTTATGTGCAATGACTTTAAGATGAGAGAAATTAGGGTAACAGTCCCCACCACCCTGAAGCCATACAAATTTAAATGAAAAAAATCTTTATTTCTAGTATGGTGGAAAATTTTATGAATTTGAGACTCTAGTACTTAGACTTTGCTTAAGGAGAAATAAAATTGCAGCGCAAATTGCTCTTTTCATATCTTAGTGACAAGAAAAAAGGGAATTATTTTCTCTGAGATTTTCAAATTAGGTCATTTTGTTACTTATAGGTAAGTCACTCCATCTTTCTAGATCTCAATTTAATCATCTAAAATATAATTTCTAAGCCTCTAGCTCTAGATTACATTGATTTACAATCATAATATATAGTTCTGTCGTTATAATGTTAATCTTAGGTTAGATTTTTTAAATAAAAGTAATTTAAAATTCCTGAAAACTATTGGGACAAGGAAAACCTTTCAAAGTTTATAGAGTATTAATGGAGGGTTTGACTTTAAACAAATTTAGCTAAGAAAATGTGGATACCAAATTTCTTTGAAGTTTAAAGAAAAACCATTTTTTGACAAACCAGTTATCAAATAATTGCCTCTCCTTAGAATCCATGCATTTATTTTCACCATTAATTGAAGGTTAATTAGACCCCATAAATATTATAGTAGTTGTCATGGAATAGAGCTAATAGCCCGAGAAACTAAAACAATTCTATTTACATACCAGTCTGCATGATTTAGCCTCTGATTGCCAGAGACTAAATTTGCTGACTTCGTTTATTCTACCCTTGAGTAATAACACTGCTTAAATTGTGATATTTAAGAATGGGATTGGAGGACTCCTTGGTCCACTGCCTGGGGAAAAGTATAGAGTTGATCGGTTACTTCTTTGCTTTGGTTCTTTCTTGTTCCAGTTCTTAAAAAAATAATGAATTTAACAGAATTTTAGTCACTATTACACACAACTTTTGTATTTCACTATACCAAATGCCATATTTTAAAATAGAGTATTTTTCCCAGAACATGGAAAAGCATTGTTTCATTCATGCAATACACAGCTATAGAACACTGAGTGACATTAGGAAGCCTACTTTCTCATTAAAATTAGGAACATTATAAACTGTTTCTTGCCTTTAATATTTTAAAATCTAAAATAGGGGCAAATGGCATTTACCTGCCTTATAGAACTCTTCCAATAAAAACTTAATTAAAAGAAGCAGATTCCTGAAAATCAGTTAAAAGATCAAAAGATATTAATTTACATTTAAGTTGGCAAACAAGTTGATTTACAAAAAATAATAAAGAAACATAATTGTATGCCAGAAAGTTAGTGATTACATCAGTGTATAACTCCCAAAAGTAACGACTTCCATTTATTTAAAGAGGATAATATTGCACAAATGAATAGTTATTCCAGCTGATTGTAGAAGTGTGTATTTTGAAATAAGTTAATATTTATATTTGGGTTTGGAAATGCCAGGAAGAAAATAAATGTAATTAGAGATTTTCATATGTATTAAACATCAGAAATTGTCTTGAAATGATTTTAGGCTAAGATGACATCTTTTTAAGGTATCTTGGGTTCCAAGAGACGTAAATTGTACAAAACAGCAACTATGTATCTAAAAGTTTAATCTGGTTTTTGTTTTTCTTTCGCTTTTTAATAAATAGGAGCTCCGAGTTGCTACCCAGGAAAAAGAGGGCTCCTCTGGGAGATGCATGCTTACTCTCCTAGGCCTTTCATTCATCTTGGCAGGACTTATTGTTGGTGGAGCCTGCATTTACAAGTATTTCATGCCGAAGGTAATATTAATTACAATTCTTATCATTTGGATTGCTAATTGCTATACATTTAGCAGCAATTTAAATAATTCTATGTTCCTTACCAGAGAAATGAAGATTTAGGGAAAGATTTCAAATTACCTTCAGTTTATTAAATTGTGATCAACAGTCTGCACCTTGTCAAATAGTACAATAAATTCATATTGGCATGAGAAATGACGCAGATGTGGTGACTATTACATGGTGGTGAATATTAGAAGGTTTTAATTCTTCCTTTTTGTCTTTTAGAGTACCATCTATCGTGGAGAAATGTGCTTTTTTGATTCTGAGGACCCAGCAAATTCCCTTCAAGGGGGAGAACCCTACTTCCTGCCTGTGACTGAAGAGGCTGACATTAGAGAGGATGACAACATTGCCATCATTGACGTGCCTGTCCCCAGTTTCTCTGATAGTGACCCTGCAGCAATTATTCATGACTTTGAAAAGGTGAGTTTCTCATTCCTATAGGTATGTGTGATTTTTCTATTTTTTCTTAATTCATTAATAAATATTAAATCTGTTCATAAATGCACATCTTTTTTTACAACAAAACATTGTTCTTTTGTTACTAAAATACAATAGTTAATTTTGAACAGATGTAGCTGCCTATTCTAATGGCATTTGGAAAATCTGCAGCATTGATATTCTCTACATTAATTATACCTTTCCCCCACTCCCTAACAGGGCATGACTGCTTACCTGGACTTGCTGCTGGGGAACTGCTATCTGATGCCTCTCAATACCTCCATTGTTATGCCTCCAAAAAATCTGGTGGAGCTGTTTGGCAAACTGGCAGTATGTATTTTGGATGTCAAAATTTAATATAAGCATTTCCAAATAATTTTGCTTCCTCGTTTAAAAAATTAAAAATTTGAGCCAAAACATTCCATTTTATTGAAATAATTTTCAAATAAAAATATGCTCTGAACCTAAAACTGCTGTAAAAATAGTTTATTTCAGAAAGTATATCTGCTATTGATAAGGATTTAAATAGTGTTTTAAAGATTTTCTCATTTCAGTCTTTTCTTTTTTTATTTTTAGAGTGGCAAATATCTGCCTCACACTTATGTGGTTCGTGAAGATCTGGTTGCTGTAGAGGAGATTCGTGATGTTAGTAACCTTGGCATCTTTATTTACCAACTTTGTAACAACCGCAAATCCTTCCGCCTTCGTCGAAGAGACCTCTTGCTGGGTAGGCAATTTATTCCTTCTTTCACCCTGTGTTATTGGGACACTGAAGGAGAGTGAAGGTGGATTATGGAAAGAAAAGTGGAGAGCAAATCTACATGTGTTTTTAGTTAACACACAAAAATTAAACAGCCACTTTTTTGGTGTGCCTTTTCTCACAGGTTTCAACAAACGTGCCATTGATAAGTGCTGGAAGATTAGACATTTCCCCAATGAATTTATTGTTGAGACCAAGATCTGTCAAGAGTGAGAAGCAATGGAAAAAGAGAATTCTTTGTAATAAGAAGTCAAAGATTTACAATATGACTTCAACATTACATTGTATGGGATACAAAAGATATTTACTCATGCATTTACTCTATTCCTTATACTAAAATAAAAGGGGAAGTAACCCTACTAACCACTGCAAGCTCTTGTCAATTTTTAGTGTAATTGACATTGCTTGTTTGAAACTGAAATTAAATAATTCTTATGTTTTTCTTATGAATTTATAGGGTTTAGTTTTCTGAAAGCAGCATGAATATGTCACCTAACATTCTGACAATAAATTCCATCCTTTGTGTTCTTTGTTAAGTAAGATCTTCACTCATTCACAAGGTAGAGCATGTTTTAAATTTAAATATTTAAATATGTTTTTGACCCTTTTCTGTAAAGCATGTCAAATCTGTTATCATTGTTAAGTTTTAAAAAATTTTGTGACAACTTCCCTGAATTTAAAAATTACATCTTTGCATTTCTCCTGTAGGCTCTCAGTAATAGGTATGACTTATACGTGAAATTTTTTAATAAACAAGTCATTTTCACTAATGCAGTTATTCTTTATCTCTGATATCTGTATTGTGAAATCCATGAAACTGTAGAAGTGCTAAATGCTGTAAGGAATTTAGGTTGTATGAATTCTACAACCCTATAATAAATTTTACCACAATCAACCATTGTTTCTCATTTTAAGTATACTTACTATGAACAATTAGCATTATTTACTTAGCTTTGGTGTACCTGTAACAGATCTAAAATTATGAGCTTAACTCTTCCCTTGCTCTCACCTCTACCATTTATTAATTATAAAATCATATATATTTTACTCCTCTTTTAACATTATATGAAGTACTCTTTTGTAAATACCCCATAATTAGCATGTATGTAAATTCAACTATTTTAAGAGCCTCAGGACCATAGCAATTTCAAACTTTGGGGGGAGGATCAAAATTTTTATTGAGGGTCGAAGGGCTGGGAGCACAAGATCCAATATCCTCGGCCTGGCTGGGATCTCCCCAGCTTCACCACCTCCAAAAGCTCAAACTTCTTAATATGTGTTTCTTTTTCATAAAAAAATAACGATATACACCTATGATAGGTCACTGAAAAGTAACTTTGGATATGATGTTGATGATTTTTAATAATTTCACATGCTGTGATCATTACTTATTTAAGAGTATAAATTTCATACAAAGGGGACCAATACTTTACACTCTTTCTCTTGTGTTAGGTTAAAAATTATTCCTGATATCATTGCCCACTTGCTACTTGTGACTATTGATTAATTTCAGTAGCCAAAACTGTACCCAGTCAAATCCATAGCCCTAAATACTCTTTTCCAGAAAAGAAAATACCTTAACTACATTTTTAGAATTATTTCTTTTTAATTTTTTTGAATTTTAAATTACAGTTTACATACACTATTATTTTGTATTAGTTTTAGTTGTACAGCATAGTAGACATCCATGTACATTACAAAGTGGTCTCCCAATATTACCAATATCCAATGGGAACTATACACAGTTATTAAAATATTATTGACTGTATTTCCTATGCTGTACTTTACATTCCCATGACTATTTTATAACTGCTAATCTGTACTTCTCAATCCCTTCACCTTTTTCATCCAGTTTCCCAACTCCTTCCCCTCTGGCAGCCATCAATCAGTTCTATGTGTCTAAGAATCTGTTTCTGTTTTGTGTGTTCATTTATATTATTCTTTAGATACCACACATGAATGAAATCATGTGGTATTTGCCTTTCCCTGCCTATTGCACTTACTATAATAACCTCTAGGTCCATCCACGTTGCAAATGGTAAGATTTCACTCATTTTCATGGTTGAGTAATATTCCACTGTGTATATGTCCCACACATTTTTTTTATGCATTCATCTACCGATGGGCACTTAGGTTGCATCTGTAACTTGGCTATTGTAAATAATGCTGCAATGAACATAGGGGTACATGTATTCCATCAACCACATATTTGACTTTAAAATTTTAGAAATAATATAATAACACAAACCTTAAGAAAGAGAAAACAACTTCTGGCCAAGATGGAGGCATAGGTAGCTACACTGTTCCTCCTTGCACAACAAAAGAAGGACAAAAACAAATTAAAAAAAATAACCAGAACTGCCAGAACACCAAACTGTATGGACATCCAACAACCAAGGAGTTAAAGAAGAAACATTCATCCAGACCAGTAGGAGGGATAGAGATGGGTAACCA
>PVJI01021836.1:0-26412 GCA_004026765.1 Micronycteris hirsuta
CCAGAGTCATATGAAAAGATGCTCAACATCATTAGCCATCAGAGAGATGCAAATTAAAACCACAATGAGATATCACCTCACACCAGTCAGAATGGCCATCATCAACAAAGCAACAGATAACTGTTGGAGGGGATGTGGAGAAAAGGGAACCCTACTGCACTGTTGGTGGGAATGCAGACTGGTGCAGCCATTGTGGAAATCAGTATGGAACTTCCTCAGAAAAATGAAAATGGAACTGCCTTTCGACCCAACAATTCCACTACTGGAATTATACCCTAAGAATCCTGAAAAACCAATTCAAAAGAACCTATGCACTCCAATGTTCATAGCAGCACAATTCACAATAGCTAAGTGCTGGAAACAACCTAGGTGCCCATCTACAAATGAATGGATCAAGAAACTATGGTACATCTACACAATGGAATTCTATGCAGCAGAAAGGAAGAAGGAGCTTACACTGTTCGCAACAGCATGGATGGAACTGGAGAGCATTATGCTAAGTGAAGTAAGCCAGGAGGTGAGGGACAAATACCATATGATCTCACCTTTAACTGGATCATAATCAACAAAAGCAGAAAGCAAGCAAAACATAACCAGAGACATTGAAATTAAGAACAGTCTAACAATAGCCAGGGGGGAGAGGGGAGGGGACAATGGGGAGAAGGGTTTTCAGGAATCACGGTAGAGGACACATGGACAGAACTAAGGGGGAGGAGGGAGACTGGGGAGGGAGGTGGGGTTGGAGGGGAAGGGAGGAGGGGAGGGGAGACGTTGCAAATAACTGTAATTGAACAACAATAAAGTAATTATTTAAAAAAAATTACAACTAAAATATAGAACAACCATCACTCAGGACATTCAGAAATCGAGTTGAATGGAAGTCTGATACCTATGGAGTTAAAGAAACCACATCCATCCAGACAGAGCCGGGAGGCTGGTGCCATATCTGAGATTCCATCAACCTGGCTGTGACACTGTTTGACCCACCTGGGAGATCCCCAGAGACCTCGCCCCACCCAATTTATGGGCCCACCCAAGCTACTTTTCCGTATGAATAACTGATCTTGTCTTAGGCTTCACAACTTCCTAAATCCTATGGAACAAGCAACAGCCAGCCTTAGTGAGCCCCAGGCCCAGAAGAAGCAGCAGCCAGCCTAGGTTCACTACTTGGCTTCATCTGGGAATCTCCAAGCCCAGCACAAGTAGCAGCAATCTCAGATTGCTTTATAACTCAGGCAGGGTGTCCTTGGGCAAAACATAGGTTGGGGCTGACCTTGGCCTGCATCACCTGGGAAACCCCAGGGCCAACATACCCAGTAGCCAGCTGCAGACCATGCTGGAGCACCACCACTCTGCCCCCACACAGCTGATCCTCCACGGAGGGCAGAGGTTGGTGGTCAGTGGTAACAGCCAGTCCTTGCAGCTGACTGACCTGGGTAGACCCCTCCCATTGATCTGCCAATAGCAACCAAGGCTACAAGATGGAGCTACAAGAGGAAGATGTACCTTGAGTACCCAGCTTTAGTGATAGAGGAGGATGTGCCATAGGACCTTGTAGGACATCTACTACATTAGGCCACATATCCAAGACACAGAGTCAAAGCAGTTCTACCGAATACATACAAATACAGGGAGGCTGCCAAAATGAGAAGATAAAGTAATGTAGCCCAAATGAAAGAACAGATCAAAAGTCCAGAAATAAATAAACAAAACAAAGATAAGCAATCTATCAGATGCAGAGTTCAAACCACTGGTTGTAAGGATGCACGAGGAACTTAGTGAGGACCTCAACAGCATAAAACAGATCCAGTCAGAAATGAAGGATATAAAGAACAATTTACAAGGAAACACCAGTAGAGGGGATGAAGCTGAAAATCAAATCAATGATATGGAACATAAAGAAACAAAAACAACCATGCAGAACACCAAGAAGAAAAAAGAATCAAAAAAAAAATGAGGATAGTATAAGCAGCCTCCAGGACAACTTCAAGCATTCCAGTAATTGCAACATAGGGGTGCCAGAAGGAGAAGAGAAAGAGCAAGATTGGAAACCTATTTGGAAAAATAATGAAAGAAAACTTTCCTAATTTGATGAAGGAAATAGACAAGCAAGTTCAGGAAGCACAGAGAGTTCCAAACAAGATGGATGCAAAGAGGCCCACTCCAAGACACATCATAATTAAAAGGCCAACATACCCCAAAGTTTAAAGATAGAGAATTTTTAAAGCAGAAAGAGAAAAGAAATTAGTTACCTACAGGGGAATTCCCATAAAACTGTCAGCTGATTTCTCAAAAGAAACTTTGCAGGCTAGAAGGGGTTGGCATGAAATATTCAAAGTCATGAAAAGCAGGGACCTACAGCTAAGATTGCTCTAGTCAGCAAAGCAGATAAACAGCTTCCCAGACAAGAAGAAACTAAAGGAGTTCATCATCACCAAACCATTATTATATGAAATGCTAAAGGGACTTATTTAAGAAAAAGAAGAAGATCAAAACTATGAACCATAAAATGGCAATAAATACTATCTATCAACAATTGAATCTAAAAAACAAACAAACTAAGCAAACAAGAACAGAGACAGAATCATGGATGTGGAGAGCATTTTGATGGTTGCCAGGTGGAAAGGGGGTGTGAGGGAACCGGCGAAGAGGTGAGGAGATTAAGAAATATGAATAGGTAGTGACAGAATAGCCATGGGAATGTAAAGTACAGCATAGGAAATGGAATAGCCAAAGAACTTATACGCATGATCCATGGATATGAACAATGGTGGGGGATTCCCTGAGGGAGCTGGAGATGCTGAGTGGAGGAAGGCAAAGGGGAAAAATAAAGACGACTGTAATAGCATAATCAATAAAATATAATTAAAAATAAATGAAGTTAAATTTTAAAAAATGACTGAGAAAGTAGAGCAATGAATTTACATCAAATTTTGTGTTAAGCTTGAACATTCTTCCACGGAAACTATTCAGATGATTCAGAAGGTTGCAGCTCTGGGCAACTGGTGATGGGCAGCTTCGTCATGACAACACACCTGCTCATGCATCACATCTCGTGCAGAGTTTTTTGGTGAAACATCAAATCACCCAGGTGACTCAGCCCCCTATAGCCTAGATTTGGCACCCTGAGACTTCTGGTTTCTCCCAAAACTAAAATTACCTTTGAAAGGGAAGAGATTTCAGACCATTGATGAGATTCAGGGAAATACAATGGGGCAGCTGGTGGTAAGTGGGAGAACCATGTGAAGTCCCCAGGTGCCTAGTTTGAAGGGGACTGAGGTGTCATTGTCCTATTTACAATGTTTCTTGTATCTTGTATCTTCTTCAATAAATGTCTCTATTTTTCATATTACTTGGCTGGATACCTTATGGGAAGACCTCCTCTGTCCTTGATTTTGTACCTCTCCTTCCATCTCTGTGTGTGTTCTCTTACAGTCAGAGCTCATTAGCTGACACGCTGATTTCTTTAGCTATTCCCTCTTTTTTTTTCTCATCAGGATTGTTAACAATTTTAGGTTCTGAATTTTATTTTTAAAGCCATCCTTTTTTAGCCATAGTCTTTCAGAGGTTCTCACCATGATATCATCTATTTTGAACTTTTTGAAGTCTATAAATCCAAAGGTACACATCTGACTTGTCCTGTTTTAATAGGATGGACACTCTCTCTCAAGCTCTCAAGAGTTTCATATGATTAACAATTCTTTGCTGACAGAATCAAGTTTGGAATATCACTTTTCCTTGCTGTAATCTGTTCCTTTCAAGTGATGAAATTTTCAACCAGGCCTCTTAAGAATTTACTAACTGAAGCTTCTAGCCAAGATGGAGGCATAGGTAGGCACACTGTGCCTCCTCACACACCCAAAAGAGGAAAAACAGCAATTAAAAAAACAAAAACAGCCAGGACTGACAGAAAATCAAACTGAGTGGAAGTCTGACAACGAAGGAGTTAAAAAAGACATGTTCATCCAGACCCGGTAAGCGGGGCGGAGCCGGGAGGAGAGCACGCAGCGAGACCGAGGTTTGTGGAGCGGTATGGGCAACGCTGCAGCTGCCTGGACAGGCCCGCAGTGGACACCCTTGGCCAAAATGAAGCTGACTGACCCGGACCCAAAGGGGCTGAGGCTGGTGGACTGGGCGCTCCCTCGTTTGTGCGCAGATAAACCGGGAGGAAAAGCTGGGGAGCAGAGCAGACTGTGCAACCCACCATCGCAGGGAAATAAAGCCTCAAACCACTGATTGAAAACACCTGTGGGGGTTGAGGCGGCAGTGGGAGGAACTCCCAGCCTTACAGGAGAGCTCACTGGAGAGACCAAGAGGGACTAGGAATTATGCAAGCCCACCCATGGACCCCGGAGCCAGCACAGAAGGACCAAACTTGCTTGTGGGTAGCAGGGGAAGTGCAGAGAGTGGAGCAAGCACCACGGCTTGCTCAGGCCCCACCCCCACAGGCAGCGTCACAACACAACGATGTGGGTTACCCCACCCTGGTGAACACTTAAGGCTCCACCCCTTAAGGTAACAGACGTGCCAAGAAAGAAAAAAAGACCCAAATGAAAGAACAGAACAGAGCTCCAGAAAAATTACAACTAAGGGACGAAGAGATAGCCAACCTATCAGATGCATAGTTCAAAACACTGGTAATCAGGATGCTCACAAAATTGGAAGAAAGTTGGACACAAATAAATGAACAAATGAAGGATACGCTAAAGAAAATGAGGGGAAATGTGCAGGGAACCAATAGGGAAGAGAAGGAAACTGGGACTCAAATCAACGGTGTGGACCAGAAGGAAGAAACAAGAATTCAAAAAAATGAGGAGAGGCTTAGGAACCTCCGAGACATCTGTAAATGGCCCAACATCCGGATCATAGGGATGCCAGAAGGAGGAGAGGAAGGTCAAGAAATTGAACATTTATTTGAACAGATAATGAAGGAGAATTTCCCCAATCTGGCAAAGGAAATAGACTTCCAGGAAGTCCAGGAAGCTCAGAGAGTCCCAAAGAAGCAGGACCCAAGGAGGAACACACCAAGGCACATCATAATTACATTACCCAAGATTAAAAATAAGGAATCTTAGAAGCAGCAAGAGAAAAGGAGACAGTTACCTACAAAGGAGTTCCCATAAGACTGGCTGCTGATTTCTCAAAGGAGACCTTTCAGGCAAGAAGGGGCTGGAAAGAAGTATCCAAAGTCATGAAAGGCAAGGACCTACATCCAAGAATACCCTATCCAGCAAAACTTTCATTTAGAATGGAAGGGCAGATAAAGTGCTTCTCAGATAAGGTCAAGTTCAAGGAGTTCATCATCACCCAGCTTTTATTATATGAAATGTTAAAGGGATTTCTATAAGGCATGGAGGGTTATCAACAAGGGAGTGGGAGGGGGAGAGTGGGGAAAAAGTACAGAGAATAAGTAGTATAAGTGGTAGGTAGAACACAGACAGGGGGAGGTTAAGAATAGTATAGGAAATATAGAAGCCAAAGGACTTATGTGTATGCCCATGGACAAAAACTAAAAGGCAGGGAATTGGGGGGATGTGGAGCGGAGGGGAATAAAAGGGAGAAAATGGAACAACTGTAATAGCATAATCAATAAAATATATTTTTAAAAAAAGAATTTACTAACTCTGCTGCTTTTTAAAAAAGTAGCAGATGTACAGACTTCTAAATATTTCTGTTTAAAAAAATCAACATTTGTCATTGTATTTTGTGTCTATGCTAGTTTTCCAAAAATATCTCCCATTTGATTTAATTTTCTTACTATGTGACTTTGACATATCTCCCCTCAAGAGGTGGGATCTGTGTTCCCATCTCTTAAACTGGGCAGGCAGAAGGAATGCTATGTGAATTTGGAGTCTAGATCATAAAATGTGGTACAGATTCTACTTGGTTTTTCTCTGGAGATGTTCACTCCTTGGACCCAACAACCATTCTGTGAGGAAGACCAAATTAAGTCATGTGGAATAACCACACAGAGAAGTCTCATGTAAGTGTTCTGAATGAAAGGTGGAGCAAGGCATCAGCCAATAACCAGCAACAACACCCAGACATATGAGTGAAGAAGCCTCCCAAATTAGGTGATTAGAGACCCTGGTCACACCTAGACTTTATGTCTTCCTGACTGAAGTCTCAGACATCGACAAGCCATCTCAGGTTCTACTGTCTGAATTCCTGACCCACAGAAACCAAGAGAGAGAATATGGGTCTAAGGCACTGAGTTTTAGGGATGATTTATAATGCAGCAGTGGAGAACTCATGCAATAATTAAAAACACATTATCTAGGAAACAAAAATTAAGACTAATTAAGAGTGCACCATCTTTAAAAAAAAAAAAAGAATGCCTCACCTACCCTTCTCTGACTGATCACTCCCATTCTTAAAAGCTATCTGTGCAATTTAAGTCCAAATTCACTAGGTAGAAGTGAAGTGTGATGGCACAGTTCCTACTCGCTGGGCATAGATTGCACTCCCTTTTCTAAACCATACTTTTGTATGACTTTTAATCTTGGTTATTAAAGCAATTAGAATCATCCCTGCTTAGTATCCTATGTGAATTTAAGAAAGAGCACAATTAAAAGATTTCTCACATACTTCTCTAGCCGATTAACATAACACAATCCTATCTAATTTCAGACCTCCTGCTGGACAATGTTCCCTCCTATCCCAATTTATTGAATCAGAGATCATTTGGTTGCAAGGAACAGAACCTGTTCAAGCTGGCTTAAGCAAAAAAGGAAATGTATTAGAAATAGAGGGATCTGGTGGAAACCAAAGGCAGGAAATGATGCCAAACTTCATAGGGACTGATGCTAGAAATTATAAAGCTGATAAGAGCTAGGCTGGCTTGTCTCTCCAAATTTCTTTCTCTCTAGAGCTATATTGTCTGCTATTTCTGACTCTTTAGGGCGCATGCTTCATTTCTCTCTCTCTCTCCTTCTATCCCACCCACCTTCCAGAAAACGGTTTACCATAAGATTAAAGGCAATCTCTGGATTCAAATGCTAGCTCCATCCCTTAGTTGCTCATGACCTTGGGCAAGCTCCTTAAGTTTCTGTTCTTTAGTTTCTTCATTTACAAAATGAGGATGCAGATAACAGTGGCACTTACCTCATAGGAGTTGTGAGAGATTGAGTGAATCAATATACATAAAGTTCTTTGAAGAGTGCCTGGAACTTTGCAAATGTTTGCTTTCATTACTATATTTCTCTGCTCACTTAACCATGTCCAAACACAAGTGCCCCAATCCCAACTTCATATCCAACTCATACTTCATGTGCCTAGTAGAAGCCAGTAGAAACCTATTATATTTCTGAGACCTAGTTCCACATTCCCAGGAGAGAGCATCTGATTGATCCTGCTGGAGTCACATGTCTACACATGGTCAAATCAGCTGAGCAGAAGGTAAAGGAGTAGATGATGAGAGGTCTTAGCAGGGACAAGGGGAGTAGATTTTCTGAGAAGGGGCCATGGTTCTCAGAAGAGGGCTTGCAATCCCGATCTCCCATATATGTAACCACCTGTATTTTCAATGTGGCAACTCTGTCACTTTGAGCCTCAGCACCAGTTCTCTGTTCAGCAGGATCCGTTCCTATTATTCACTGACCCAACTGGCATGAAGAAAGTACCTTCTGTAGCCAAAAAGTGTGCCCTTCTTCCCTACATGACTACCTCTCCTCTTTCTGCTTGGATCTCATGATCTGTGATGCCAAAATCTCTCTGCATATTAGAAAACAGCTTCTACAAGTCCTAACCTCACCTAGATGTCTCCCTCTGAAGTGACAGTGAACTTTCCCTTTGACAGAGAGGACAAAAAGAAGAATCACTTTAGATCCCTCCCATCTGGTATTGTGAGTTTAAGCTATTAAGCATGTGGAGGCTATTTGCTTGCTAAGAGTCCTGCTGGTAAAGGAAACTTTGAGAAACAATACTTAACATTTTTGAGCTCATCATGAAGAAAACCAAAATTAAACAATGCTGAACAGAAAGCTAATTGGTTTATCAAAAAGAGAATACGACTAAGGAAATAAATGTTCAAGTCTCCTTTTATTTCTATATATCATTCTAATCACCATTGGATTTAATCATTTGGGATAAAATGCTCTGAAACTGCGTATTTCAAACCCTAATCTTCAGAAATACTTGAATGTCATGGGCAAATCGATAGCACTTTAAACCACGGAGCAGAGCTGATTATCGGTCCGTCCTGGGAGGGGCAGTGGCTGCATCTGCCTGCTCAGTGCCAGGCCAGCCTCCACACTGGCATGAGCTGATTTCTTTCAAGCTTCCTTGTTCTTGTATGGGTGATTCTTTTGCTAAAATCTCAGAAACCTGAGATTGCAATGGATGCAAAGGCTGATATTCTTACTGTTTTAGGGTATTATCACTAGACTTTTTCTTTGTGTCTGAAAATTGTGCCTTCTTAAGAGGAGGGTGGGGAAGCCAGCTAGCTTTTGGGAAAAGCCAAAAGCAAAGGGTTTTTTTAATGAGTGTTCCATTCCATGGCAGTACTCTGTGAGTAAATCAGTGCATCATCCCATTACTAACAGGAGATAACCACATTAAGAGATAAAAATGGCCACTTTAAACAATGGCCTGCATCAGTGTTCCCAGGCTTCACTCAAGGCTCATGTGTCATGGAAGGGCCTGTAAGTTCCCTAATGCCCCTTGGGAAATAGAAATGGAAGCTGAGGTACAAGCCTGTGGGCATGACAATCCTGTACAAGTCCGTGGTGAGCCCACATCAGAGGCCTTAGGTTGGATGTAGGAAGTGGTTGAGACTTAAGTTGTGAGCCGGAAAGGGAAGTACCTCAGGCCCCAAATGAGCCACAAGGTCCCCCGTGGAAACCAGAAGCTGGTTAGAAGATACCCGGTTGGCAATAGGAGCCCACAAGGGCTCTGAGGTGAGCACAGGACAAACAAGAGGTCCAAGGCCATTCCCCATGCACCCTGCCACCATTGTGGGGTAGGATGGTGGGGGAAGGGAGGGGAACAGAACTGAGCATTTACCCCAATAAGCCTCTCAAAACTGGACTAGATTGAGCTCCTATTGATTGGCAAGTTACTGTTATCTTTACTCTGATTATACAGCAGGGACAAGACTCATGAGGAAGATTGTATCAATCACAGAATAAACCGGCACTTTCTCCTCACTTCTGTGAAGCTATGTTTATATTTGCAACTGTTTTACACATATTTAGCAAGTATTTACTCTCTTTCCATCCAAAGATTCATTTTAAAAAATATAGCCTAGTGCTATGACTACCAATGATGCCCAAAACTTTGGGTATCTTTAGAACTCCTTTAGGAACTGGTACCTAGCGAATGAATGTGCTTACAAGATAACACCAAATTTGGAAGAGTACTTCAGTCTCTAATCGTTGTATTAAAGACATAGGACCTCTCTGCGTGGTGAGTACAAAACCACAATAGGACCTTCGCTTGTACTAAGGTAAGTTCCAGCCTCCTACCCTCCCCTGTGAGTGGCAGTGAGGTTGGTTTTGGAGAGAAAAGGAAAGCAAGGTGGCATGGCAAGGGAGAAAGCTCCAACAGAAGGGGGAAGTTGATGACATGCCTGTCTATCGCAGCACAAACCTCTGCCTTTTCATCTTATTGATATTTGTGCTCTGCTGTGTCTACCACTGTGTATGCCACTGTTTCTAGGGGAATGAAGGTACTCATTAGCAACCTGGCCACTAAGTGATGATCACTTAGGTAAAGAGCTTCAGCCAGACTTTTCCCTCACCTCAACCTGTCCTCTGGTCCCCACTCTTCTGGAGAGAGCACTATGTATAGCCGAAGGAGATGGACCTGTCTGTTGGTCTCCATCCTTTATTATCTGTGTGTCCCCTTCTACTGTGACCTCCGGAAGGTCAGGTCTCCACATTGTATCCACCTCAGCATCTTTGAGCTATTGCCCCCTATGTTTAAGGAATGAGAGATGCCTGAAAGAGTGCATGACTGAGTCTGAGGCAGGGTGAGAGCCCAAAGCTCTCTTACAGGACAGTAAATCTCTGTGGGCTGAATTTGACTGGGGAAAGGCCAAGAAGTATACCAGTTTGCCACAGAGGAGGTTTGTTGGTCCCTGTCTTCTCCTCACCTAAGAAACAGGTCTGGGGGTGCCACAGAAGATCCTGAGGTAGCCTGGATCCTGGCACGACTGTGAGAGCACCATATAGTCCAGATTACGGCTGATCAAGAGAAGTCTCAAGAAACTGGGGTAATTTTAGAGCAAAGTGCCTTCAAAGCACACTTGGCTTCCAGTTGCATAACAAGAACCCCAGAGGGGATTGTGGGACTGCAGGGACCGTTGGGAAAGGAAGAAGAGACTCCACATATTTAGAATAGTCATTTCAATGAGAGACAAGAGGTGGATGGAAATTTCCCTGAGGAAAGCTTTCTGAGAAGAGCAGGGGAACAGAGGTGAGAAATGGGAAGGGTCCTCAGAAAGGGCTGAGGGCTATGGAGGCAGGAGAGAATGATTACGAGTTAGGATCACAAGGGCTGTGGTCCTCACTGTTTGAAGGCTGGGAGTCATAGCTGATGTGGGGAGGAAGAAGGAAAAAAGATGCTACATCTTGGAAATTCCAAGGAATCCTAAAACCTTAGTGAAATCATAGACATCACAAGCCAGAAGGCCTCAACTCACCAACACTTGGCTTTTTAAAAACAAACAAACAAACAAACAAACAAAAGGCCTTGAGAGGTCCAGCCAGTAGATCAGGGTCACAAGCCAATAGCCCTGGGATATGGAGGCAGGGCTGGGGTCAAGGCCAGGCCCAATGGCTCCCTGTGCAATGCTCCTTGAGTCTTGTGCAATACCCCTGAACCCCAAGAAGAAATACTTTGAATGAGGAAGTAGCCAGAGTAAAGAAGGACAAGCAGGATAAGAGAAAAAGTCAGGAACTTCATAAAATGTTGCCCAAGATTAATAAATAGCATGCAGTGAACAGTATTTAATTCTGTTAAAGCTTTGGGAAGAACTGGAAAACCACTGAGCCCTCCTTCAATAGAAAAGAATTACTGATGAAAGAATTTAATTGAGGTCAACGTCCCTCCCCATATGAGCCCCAAATCTCCTCAATGTGACCCCAAGGGCAGGGTAAATGTGTTGCTAATGAAGGATATATTCATTATGGGTTCAGACTTCACTGTTTCTGAGGAGGGAAAATTGTTTGCCTTTAGATGTACTTTCTTTCATTGGTCAACGACTGAAGGAAGAACTAGGTCAGTTATGAAAATTCACATCAGAAGCTCCTATTGTGTAGGACCACAGGCCTACAGCCCCAACCCTGGGGCTGTGAGACAGGATGGTAAAAATAACCATGCGTGTTCCTCTGCCGCCTGCGTTTTTCTGTTGCCAGGGTCTTCACGACTCAAGGAAGGTCTTGAAGAAGGATCCAGAGAGAGAGAGAGAGTTCTTTTTTTAATTTAATTTTTATTACTTCATTTTTTTAATTAAAAAATTTTTTTTGATTATGCTATTACAGTTGTCCCATTTTTTTCTCCTCTTTATTCCCCTCTGCACTGCACCTCCCCTCCCACCAGCATTCCTCCACGCCACCTTAGTTCATGTCCATGGGTCATACATATAAGTTCTTTGGCTTCTCCATATCCTATACTATTCTTAACCTCCCCCTATCTATTTTGTACCTACAAGTTATGCTTCTTATTCCCTGTACCTTTTCCTCCACTTGCCCACCTCACTCTCCCTGCTGATAACCCTCCATGTGATCTCCATTTCTGTAATTCTGTTCCTATTCTTGTTGGTTGCTTAGTTTCTTTTTGTTTTTGTTTTTGTTTTTTTGTAGGTTCAGTTGTTGACGTGAGTTTGTTGACATTTTACTGTTCATATTTTTGATCATCTTCTTTTTCTTAGACAAGTACTTTTAACATTTCACATAATAAGGGCTTGGTGATGATGAACTCCTTCAACTTGACCTTATCTGGGAAGCACTTTATCTGCCCTTCCATTCTAAACTATAGCTTTGCTGGGTAGAGTAATCTTGGATGCAGGTCCTTACCTTCCATGACTTGGTATACTTCTTTCCAGTCCCTTCTTGCCTGAAAGGTTTCTTTTGAGAAATCAGCTGATAGTCTTATGGGAACTCCTTTGTAGGTAACTGTCTCCTTTTCTCTTGCTGCTTTTAAGATTCTCTCATCTTTAATCTTAAATAACGATTATGATGTTAATAGTCATTATGATGTGCCTTGGTTTGTGCTTCCTTGGGTACAACTTCTTTGGGACTCTCTGAGCTTCTTGGCCTTCCTGGAAGTCTATTTCCTTTGCCAGATTAGGGAAGTTCTCCTTCATTATGTTTTCAACTAAGTTTTCAATTTCTTGCTCTTCCTCTTCTCCTTCTGGCACCTCTATGATTTGGATGTTGGAATGTTTAAAGTTATCCTGGAGGTTCCTAAGCCTTTCCTCACTTTTTTTGAATTCTTGTTTCTTCATTCTATTCTGGTTGAATGTTTAATTTCTTCCTTCTGCTCCAAATCCTCGATTTGAGGCCCAGTTTCCTTCCCTTCCCTGTTGGTTCCCTGTGTATTTCCCTTTATTTCACTTTGCATAGCCTTCATGTCTTCTATATTTTGCAACCATACTCAGCCATTTCTGTGAACATCCTGATTACCAGTGTTTTCAATTTTGCATCTGATAGGTTCGTTATCTCTTCATGCTTAGTTCTATTTTTGGAGCTTTGATCTGTTCTTCCATTTTGGCCATTTTTTTTTTTTTTTTGTCTTGGTGTGCCTGTTACATTGTAAGGGGCAGAGCCTTAGGTATTCGCCCAGGTGCGGCAACCCACGTCACTGTGTTTTGGAGCTGTATGTGGGGGAGGGGTCCGAGAGGAAACAATGTTGCTTGCTCCATTCTGGGCTGGCTTTCAATTACTTTCCCCACTTCCCACAAGCAAATTGGGCTCTTTTGGTGCTGATTCCCAGGTGTGTGGGCTTGTGTACATTCTAGAACCCTGTGGGTCTCTCCAACAAACTCTCCTATGAGGCTGAGAGTCTCTCCTGCTGCCACAGTTCCCACAGGAACCCTGGGTTAAATGGTCTGTCTTGCTCCCCAGTTGTTCCTCCTGGTTTATGCACATGAAAATGTGATACCACCCAGTCTGCTAGCTGCCGCCTTGCTGCGAGTCCTCCTCCCCAGCTGCCCATCTCCATCCTTCCTACCAGTCTAGATGAAAGCTTCTTCTTTAATTCCTTGGTTATTGTACTTCCATACAGTTTTATTTTCTGGCAGTTCTGGAGGGTCGTTTCTTTTTTAAAATTTGTTGTCCTTTTGGTTGTGCAAGGAGGCAAAGTGTATCTACTTACACCTCCATCTTGGCTGGAAGTCCCAGAGAGAGAGAGTTCTTTATGAATTTTTGTTTTCAAAAGTTAGAGATTGTGTTGAAAAATCTGAGAGCAGGAATCAGGCTAGGAGAGGAAGGAGGAAGTGCTGTCAGGAGAAGCTAATTGCATCCTTGTTATATGTGGCAGGGAAGTTAAGGTCACTTAGAGTTCATTTGGGGAGGGGAAGGGGAAATCAGGCTAGAAGTGTACATTGCAATATACATGGATCTTAAAGGCATGGTTATGGGAGGAAGAAGGGAGAAGTAGAATGTGCTATCTGACAGCACTATTTACATAAGATAAAAAACACATCACATGAAATATACAAAAAGATGCATAAGATCGACTATACGGAAAGGAGAATGGGAGGGGTGCATGCAGAAAAAAGTGAATAAATAACTAAGACAAGAGCAGGGCATTGAACAGACCAAAGAGGATAGTTTGCCTCTGCATTTGAGGTCCGAAAAGAAAAAGAGCGAGGTGACACCCAAGTGCGCCCTCCGTAGGAAGAACAGGGTCTTCCCTTGTGAGATCTGAGAATAAGGCAAAATAAACTAGTGCTCTACCTTGTGTTCCTACTCCCGGGAGTTGCCCTAATTCTTAAGTAAAAAACAATCTGCATGTGTATGGTGTGTGATCTCAGGGAGGTTGAAGGGCCAGTGGGTCAGGAGAGGGGCCTCTTTCATTCAGTCGCCTGTTGGATACTAGGGGGACTTTGACTCAAAATTCAAGGTGCTTTTGGGATTACAGCAGGGTGGCCCACAATGAGACAGCAGTAGTAAAAAGAAGTGTTGCTATCCACAAGAGAGGGTGAAGCCTACGACACTGATGGAACCTTCTAATTATCTCTGAAACAAATTTTATGCTCTGAGAGGAGAGGAAGCGGTGCTCAGAAAATTCTTGGGGTACATGTTATTATCAGTTTGTAGAGAAGTAACTGAGGCTTAGAAAGTCACACCACTAGTAAGTGGCAGAGGTGAGCTTTAAATCTAGGTGTGAATGACTCTAAAACTTGAGCTCTTAACCACCATGTTATGATGCATCCAACATAAGCCTTTGTGCCACATACACACATGTGCACACACATGCACATGCTCTTACATAGGCATGTTACCAAAGTTACATATTGTGAAACAAATCTATACTCTGGGAGCTTCTTCCAACCTGGGCTCTTGAGAGCACTGTGGAGAGGTGTTTCTCAGGGGCAGAAAGGTCGTTTGAGATGATCACAGAGTTCCTTATGTCAAACCAAGAAAAATGACAAAAGGAAGCAGAGGGGAGAAAATGGGCAGTTTCACAGTGTGTTATGTGGCTTCAGCAATAGCTATTGAAGACAGATATGCTTTGCAGCAGACATGTCCTTGTGTGCAATTCCATCTGTGGCCAAGATAAGAGGTGAAAAACAATGAGCGTCGTCTAAGTAGTTCTGATACACTAACAGTACCTGAAGTATCTCTTGTCACAGATGAAAATGATAGAAGAGACAGTAGCATTTCAGGGTCTGAGGGGATATTTAGCAGTTATCTCAGTGGATGCTGGAGAAAACAGTGACTTGCACCAGTCCACACAAGGACAAGAACATAAGCCTCTGGATCCCTGACCAGTGCTTGCCCACCTGTGTCATATCGCTGTCCCTTTTCAAGTCAGCTTGGAAAGATAACTCCCTCTGGCCACCCATAAACTATGCTCCTTCCTCTCTGCTCCTTCTCCAACCAGCATTTCCCCTCTTTCCAGAAGATGACTGCTTCTCAGGAAAAGTATGAGAGGCAGGGAGGCCAAAGGATGCCTTTTGGGATCAGAGGGCAAGTACTCAGGGTTGAAATTCTGGATGAATGAGCAGTTTGGCAATGTTTGTCCATGGCTGACCTCCTTCCATGCATCTTCTTTTCCAGCCTCTTCCTTATACCCTTGCATCCCTCCCAGACCCTTTTAAGCCCCTTACTATTTCTTTTTAAAGCTGAGGTGAGGGGCCATGGCCTTAATCTTTAAAATTCTGGTCAGTTTATTTTTCAGAGAAAGACCCGGGCCCTGATACAACCACAACAGGACCTCCCTCAGCAGGAATCAGGACCTTTCACAACACATTTTCGCTCTTTCCACCAAATCAAGACACACTCCCTGAACACAAAAGATGCTTAGAACCCTGTCCCCTTGGGGAATTTAATTATTGCCATTAGTTGCTCTTCTCTTCAGTGGTGGCATCTTCGCCTCACTGCTTCTAGAGAAGAGGGCCACAGAATTCCAATTCTCATCCAGGCTGAGTGGGAGAGAGTCCTACACAGGTGCACAGTGGGAGGAAAGATAAGTGGCCACCCACACAAGAGGCTTCAAGCTCCCAAAACACAATGACCTTTTACTAACTGACCCTCAAGTCTACCATCAGAGTGTATTTCCTTAGCTTTGGAGTTCATTGGACAGTCAAAATTTGTATTTGCCTGGAAGGGATGATGGTGATGACTGGCCATTTGCAACTTACTATAATTTTTTCAGATGACACTCCAAAACCATTTTTAAGAGTGAGAACGAAAACCAGATGGCCAAGGAAGGGAAGAAAGTGGAGGGAGAAAAGGACCCACAAATTAGAAAGAAAGGTAGGGCCCAAGAGGAGGCGGGGGCACTGAAGGCAGACTCAGCCTGCCTCGCAGTTGGCCTCCAACAGTGGACCTCAGTGTGGGCCCCGCATCAGCAGCACCATTTCGTGGATCCAGAATTAGACAAGCAGACTCTAGGGCCCCGTCCCAGACCTACTGAATCAGAAACTCCGGGGGTGGGGCCCAGAAGTTTGTTTTAACAAACCTGCAGTTGACTCTGCTGCATCATTAAGTTAGAGAACCACTGGCTGCAGACTCTGTTCTCAGCCCTATCCCTCCACTCCCCAAGCTCCTTTCTCTGATTTGCCTTCTTCCCTCTGCCACGCAAGAATGAGGCATGAGAAACCACCACTGAGTGTGGCAAAGATAGTGTTTGGCACATTGTAAAGCTCTGTAGCCATAGCAGGAGGGATGGTGACAGAGAGCAGGACTGCCTTTGGCCAGAAGGGCAAAGTGCTTGGGGTGGAGCCTGGGGTATTGCTGATGAAGTTTGGTGAGTGATTGATTGTGAGTGATCAGCTGAAGGAAGTTCCCCAGAGCAGCCATCTAGGCACCGGAGAAACCCAGGGGTAGTGTTGAGTGAGGAGATAGCATGATGAAAACAGCTAAAGCCCCAACTAGGGTTCCATAGGGTGTGGGTTCTGGGCCATGAGGCACAACAGGATGGGCAAGCTTACCTCCTTCTTTCCCTTAGCACGTCCTTAGTTTGGGTCAATATGCTCAGGATGCATCTCTCAGGCCAGTTCATCTCCTGGTTATGCCCCAACACCCATTCTAGCTCCCAACTCCCATCCTTGCCCAGGCCATCTGCCTTTTGGCAGAGGCAAGGAGGAGCCCCAGGGAAGCTGGTGGTGAAGCCCAGAGCAACTCTCTGCAAGCTGGACCTGTCTTTGAAGTCACCGTCCCTGCTCTATCCTCCTCCATAGCGCTTGTCAGCTTCTGGAATGCTAGAATGTAAGCTCAATGAGGGGAGGGATTTTTTTTACTATTCAATCCCCAGGGCCTAGGGCAATGCCTGACCCACAGTAGGCATTGAATCAGTATTGGTTAGAAGAAAATGAATGAATCTTAAATTTGTTCAAATCTTAAAATTTACTCTGTGACCTCTAAATATTTATTTTGAATATAAAAATGATTTCTCTCAAATGTTTGAGTATAAATCAATGCCTTATGTCTCCCACAAAGCTGGGGTGTCAGGTGCCTTGCACACACCACCGTGCTAGGTCCATCACAGAGTGAAGCTTCACTGATGATCAGACAGCAAGGATGGGAGGACAGGGCTGTGATTGTCAGGGCCTCTTTGTGAAGAGAGAATCAGTGTATAGAGGCTGTGTCCCTGTGCTTCAGCCGGATCAGTGTTTCTAGGAGGTGGAAGTGTAGGAAAGTCATAACCAAGTGACAAGACAATGTACACAAACTTGTCTGTTCAGTGCCTGACACACTGTGGGGACCCAATAGGGTTAGAAAAATCTCTGTTTGAATCTGAACTACAGTGAAACGTTGATGAACAAGACACTCAGAGAACAGTCCTTGCAAGACTCCTTGACCTCAGAAACAAGGTCTTCAGTCCCTTTGTTTTCCTAGTGCTTTGCACAGTGTGTGCCTAGAAGGCCCTAAATGAATACTCGATGAATGAAAAGTAGGGTATTGTTTCCATTCATTTTTCTGGATATTATATGTCAGAACTTGTGGCTGAAAATCATTTTAAAATGCATTCAGCAATATTTCTACATTAGCAAGAAAAGAGTAATGAACTTCCTTACATCTGCCTATGGAAATACAGAGTCTTAATTATGGTCATCAGCAAGTACCCTGACTGTCCCAACCACATGTCACTGCGGGAGGCTTTGGGAGGAATTCATTCAAAAGGCATATGAGGTTGAATGGTTGAATTACCAAGAAATCATGGAGCATGGAAAGAATGCCCTGATATCTTTTCCTTGAATATCAGGGTTAGTGCTTATAAGGTACTAAGATTACCTAGCCTAATAACCTAATTTGGCAAGTGGAAAAACCAAGGCCAAAAAAGAGGAAGGGGCTTCCTGAGGGTATTCACTATGTAAAGAGCATCATCAGAACTGGAACCTTGGCTTCCTGACCCTCAGTTCAACACTCTTTTCATTTTGTAGATTTGTCTCTCCTAAGAGTAGAAAGCAGAAAAAGAATTCTGATTAATTCATATTCAATGTCTATATATTAAGGGAAAGATATCAATTTGTCTATAAGGTTATGTTTATTGAGATCTTACTTCCACTCAGTACAGTCTTAGTTACTGCAGAGCATAAAGCAGACACAATATTATGTGCAGTGATGTCAACATAAGAACGTCCAAACCTGTAGAAAATTTTTATGAAAGTTGATGAGAGTTTATTTGAGCCAAAACAGGATATATTGGAAGGAAGATCTCAACAGACTGAGAAAAATGCTTCTCAGAGTGGCAGTGTGCAGCTTCTTATAAGCATTTTGAATGAAGGAAGAAAAGTAAGGAAGATTACATGAAGGTGAAAGCAAAGATTGAATTACATGATGGTTAATAAGATTATGTGTTCTTTTAAGGGTGGTTTGCTTCTGAAAAGAGGCATTTCAAAGGTGTGTTAGCTTAGATGCACATGAACAAAGGACAAGGTTGTTTAAAGCAAAGATAAAACTTTTACTAAAAAAGTTATGTGCCTAGGACATGACTACGAACCCCAACCTGCCCAGTTAGGAAATTAGGATTATATCACCCTGTGAGAGTACTTAGAACCCCTTTTTCATCCTTAATGATAATGATAATGATGATGACGATAGTAAGGTTCAATTTTAAAAAAATATTTTATATATTTATTTTTAGAGAGAGGGGGAGGGAGGGAGAAAGAGAGAGAGAGAAACATCAATGTGTGGTTGCCTCTCACGTCCCCTACTGGGGAGCTGGCCTGCAACCCAAGCATGTGCCCTGACTGGGAATTGAACCTGCGACCCTTTGGTTTACAGGCCGGCACTCAATCCACTGAGCCACACCAGCCAGGACATAAGTTTCAATTTTTGAATACCTGTTATGTACATACAAGCTTTGGATGCTTTACATATATTATCATAAGTCATTCTCACAACAGCCATATAAAATAGATTTCTATGTTGGGCCTCTTTGGGTTGCTCATGACAGAAACTGAACTCCAAACAAGCTTTCAAAGGTGGGGCATTATTTGCCTACATAAATGTAAATACCAGGAATTGTCCAGCTTCTGCCTAGGCTGGATCCATGCACTCAAACTACATTGTCAGAATCTCTCTCTCCTACTATCTCCTCTGTTAGCTTTAGTTTCTATATCTTCTTTCCACATGATGAAAATATGATCCTCAGTGGGCCTGGCTCCCAGGAGCCTTATGTTATAATTCTAGGAGAGAGTCTTGTTCTGAGTCAACACCTACATCAATCTTCTTTAAGACCTTGACTGAGCCTCTTTGGGTCCCACAAACACACCTGCACCAGTCTTCAGGTGTAGGAAAATGGGAAACTTGGGTCACTCCATATCTCCGTAGGGTGGAGGAGGAGAGCCTCTTTAATCAGTAGAATGGAGGGGCAACTCAGAGACTCAGAGAAATAACGTAATTGCCCAAGGCCACAGTACCTGTTAGAGGCAGAGCTAGGACATACACTCAAAATATTTGCTTTCAAAGCCTATGCTTTTTATTTTTCCTGGGTTTGGGGTTTTCTTTTTGGCATGGGGGAAGGGAAGGGGAGATAATTCATATACCTTAAAATTCACCATATTAAAAGTGTACAATTCAGTGAAAAGCCTATTTTAATCATCAGGCCACGTGTCCTCAAATTTCATGTGATCAATGGCCAATTGTGAAGTACATGGTTAGCAATTTCTTGCTATTAATGGTTGAATTATCAAAATTACCAAATAATTTACTTTTAAAAATAGAAATCAGAATCAATTAACAATTTCCCCTCTAATAATGCCATCCATATTTCCTTGTACTCTGATGTACTCTTTTAGGTATAGCCACCAAAACTCCTGCTGAAAAGGGTACTGTTGCCTGTTTTGAGTGTTTCCAAAAGGGGGATGGTGGATACCCGGTACAACTTGTCATAAATATTGCCTTCCTCCTTATAATACACTCCAAGAAAAATATGGCGTGTTCTAGGAATATGTAGAAGTGACAGATTTGTTCAGCGACATTGCAGAGTATAAGATTAAAATTCAATCAATGCCATTTCTAGATTCTAGTGATGAAGATTAGAAAAAAAAAATTGCAATAAAAAAGAAAGAGAACCTCATTCCCTGAAAAATCCAACACATTAAGAATTTTGGAATAAGGGCCTGGCTGTGTGGCCCAGTTGGTTAGAGTCTGTCCCGATGTGCACAAATAAGTAGAACAACAAACTGATGTCTCTCTCTCAAGTCAATCAATCAATCAATCAATCTATCAATAAGAATTTTGGAATTAACCTAAAAGGACACACACAAGTTATTAAAAGAAAATTACAACCTCTATTAGGAAAAAAAATGACATTGAACAAATAGAGCTTCTGGCTGGGGAGACTGTACTTGGTAAATGGTACAAAAGCCCATGCAATCTTGGGCTGTAGAAGGAGGGAGGGGATGACCCTGATCAGACTACACTCTCAGGGAAATTCAAACACTCTAGAACATGCCTTTGGCTGCGGTAGGGTGGGGGAGGTTGTTGTATGTAGCCAGGCTGGCAACAGGTTTAGAAACCATGACACACAAGGAACTAACTAAACAGGTTAATCCGGATGTTAGAGCACTCAGGGCATTTCCACTGCACAAGAGGAAATCTAGGGGCGGGGCTGAAGCTCTGTGGGGCAACAGTAAGTGAAGATTATTGGGAGAGAGATGTTGGCTGAGACAAGGTAACAGCTTTTGAAAGTTCGAACTGTCATTGATCTAAATTAGCTTTGCCAAGCGAGCAGGCTGATGACATTATCATCCCTACCAACAAGATAAGGCAAAGGTCCAGCAAGCACAAAAGAGCCATCTATAATCATCTGGGGTAGGGTGGGGGGACATATGAGACAGTGGGCTGCCCAGTCCCGGGCTCACTGGCCCAGGCTACTTTCGAGCCCAGTATTAAGCTGAAAAAGATGCCACAAAAATAAGTGTGAACAGCCAGCAGTGAGGAAGTCACAGGAAAGCAACCAATGTCGAAGTATGACAAACAGCCCTGAATATCCTGTGGAGAGAAGGATCAGGCCAGGAGCAGCAGTTTCCCAGAGAAAAAGTAATGACTTCCGACAAGAAACAGGGATCTCTGTCAGGAGAAGAGGAATTTCTGACAGGAGACCAGGGATTTTTGATAGGAGAGCAAGGATTTCTGAAAAGAGTGATGATTTTTCTAAGAACAGTGATTTTTAAAAGAAGAGTGGTGATTTCTAACACAACAGTGATTTCTGACAGGAAAGTTGTGATTGCTGATAGGAGAGGATGGATTTCTGGGAAAATAGTAGTGCCCATTACATAGCAGAGTAGTGATTTCTGGCAGGAGGTTTTATTCCTGAATGAGAGTTTTAGAAGGACATAATACAGCTGCACAGGAGATACTGGACAACAGAGAGAATCAGATTCCCTCAGGAAATAGCTGTTGGACCCAGGTATGGAGGAAGTTACCAGCAATAAGAACAAGGGAACAAGGCAGATCAAGGGAAGCTCACTTGGGCAAGATCTTGGGTCCACTACCTCATTTAGTGGAGGAGGTAGAATGGGTTGGAGGAAGAGTGCCCAGGAGATTTCTATCACAGTGAGTGTAAAGGATTAGGAAATGCATTCCCATTAAAACACTCAGAGAAAATTGAAGAGAGGGAAATCTGTTGCATCTTCAATCCCCCAAACCCAGAAATAACAAAGTTTTGGTTTTGATTCAGGAAATTCTAATGAAAGCTTTTGACCTTTTAATTAGTTACATATTCATGGCAAAAGAAGCAGGACAAGAAAGACGTGTTCTTTCTAAAGCTGAAGCCCTGAAGTTATCCAGGAACCAGACCCTCACCTGTGTGGAGAGAAGTTGTCATTTTGGCAGAGAGGAAACTGAATTCAAGGAGGAGGTGTCCATAAAGAGCTTCTGATAGACGTGGTAAGCTGGCACAATCTTGATCAGAAGGAAAAGTGATTCCCGTTGTCCCCGAAACCTAGGCTGGGTCATTCACAGGATCCTTTCCCTGCAGGTGGTTAAGTTTACCGTGAGCACAACCGCAGCAGGATATGTCTCAGAGGGGAGGGACACTTTTTCTCTCAGACTGAGCTGTCACTGACCCAGGCTCCAGGCACCATGTCCACCATGTGACTGGATTCCTGTGGGCACTGAGCTCTAGGAGAATTCTAATTGTGCAGACCCCCAGAACAGCGGCAGCATCCCCAGCCAGGTGCTCTGGGTGGGGCTTTTCTTGTACTTCTGACTGGATGTGGGGCTCAGTCCTGTTCACACGCAGCCCTGCAGGCCTGACGCAAAGATGAACACGCTAGGCCTCCTGCAATCACTCTTTCTCGGGGTCCCTACCACTTTCTTCCTACAGGCCCAGTGAGCATGGTCTGTTCTTTCCAGCTGCCACCACCTCTCTTCCCTCTTGGGGTTCCTTTCAACCCCAGACTGGATTCAGAGGACTCAGAATTCCCTAGCTTCTCTTCCCATCCTCATTCCTCTGACAGATGCTCAAGCCATTTTACTACTGCAAATGCCAACTGGGAAATAGACAAGGAAGTAATAAAATTACAGATGAGAAAGCAGATTTGAAATTTTTTAACCTAAAAAAATTTGCATTTCTTAAGAGAATGGTGAATTTTCTCAGGGGATACTATGTGGCTTGTCCTTTCTCACTGTGATAACCACCATAACAGACCTCCCCAGGCAAAGCCCTTTCCTACATTCCTGCCTGAGGAGGCAGGTGGAAATCTCCCTTGTACTCAGCAGTGATTCTTATTCTTTCATTGTCTGGGTCACTGCTCATCCACAGCTTGTTGGGGAGAGTGGCACTGGGTGAACAGGTCAGAGCCACCAGACCCCTTTCTGTGAAGACTTAGCAAGTCTTTCTAGCTGGGTGACTTTGAGCAAGTCATCTCATCTGTAACATGGGGTAAAAATGCCCATTTCACATGACTGCTGAGGTGATTAAATGAAATTATCAAAGTATTAATAAAGTAATAATGCATCTGGTACCCAGCAGGCTTTATCATTTTGGTGCCCTTCTCACTGAGGGAGAGCAGTACCCTGAAGAAAGGGCTACAGCAGGAAGGGCTGCACAGTTTCTGCCCCTTCAAAGGCACCCAGCTGAGCAGTTAGATAGAGACTCAAATACCACAGGCTGCTTCACTTGCGGTGCCAGGTGCTCTGGGTGGGGCTTTTCTGCACAAAGGCAGCCTCTCCTTCAGTCACTGGAAGGGTGAGCAGCAGCTGCAGTTGTCTGTGCTTGCACTGAGCCCACCCTGCTGGGGGAAAAATGAATGGCACTTCCAAAGCGGCCGTTAACATTACCTTCTTCCCCACAGTGAGACCAGGTTCTTCTCTTCTCCTCGTCAACAGAAGCCTTGGTGAGGTGGAGAGTAGCTGCTATTGCCATGAGTTCCCCTGTTCTCATCAGAGGGGTCTCCTTGAGTGCGGACTAGCCTGCCCGTTTTAGGGGTCTGACAACCATTCGTCCTCCCAGCTGGCCTCCCATTGGATGATTTGCAGGGTCTTAAACATAAAACCTCCTACCTTTATATCCTGGGGCCCCAAAAGAGGCTTTCTTTAATACTATGGCTAAAGAGCCAAGCAAGGTTTTCTTTTTTCTTTTCCCTTTCCCTTTTCCCTAGCAGGATAATTCTAAAAGTTGAAGTTCAAGGCCCCAGCCATCCTGAGATGCTGTGTGTCTCAGTGTGGTGGGGTGCAGACAAGGGCCCCCAAACAAAGAATTTGAAATGGGGTCCAGAACTCAGGGTGTCCAGAAAATATAGAAATATAGGATATGCCCACCCCCACAAGTCTGTATTGGGGGGTGGGACACATGGAGCAGGGCCATTGAGAGTTATTTTACATATCAACAATTGGCCAGGTCCATACTTGATATGCAAAAATGGTTATTTTACATATCTATAACAGCCAGCTAGCTTCATATACATGTTAAGTAGCTGTGGCCAAACTTTGAGCCAGGGAGATGGGAGTGACATCGACCCATGACATAACTGGGAGGCAGCTCCCCCTGGTTACAGTGCCTGTGGGAGAGCTTGGAGATGGTTTGCTCCACGCCACAGGGCCATGCCTGCCCATACTTACTATGGCAGCCCAGAAAGAGTGGAAAAATACAGGAGTGCTGGCAGGTGTAGCTGATTGTGGGAGGAGTCAGAAATGGGGTGGCAGAGGAAGATTTGCGCTGGAATTTAAACCTAGGTGCGGCAGCCATGTGGAGCTAACCACGTGGTTTTGGGGCTCCCTTTACCACTTGGCTTAGGAAGCAGGAGAGCAAGATGTAGTAGACATGCAGGGCTCTCTCTTAGTGATTTGGAAGAACTCAGGAGAGACAATGCAGGACTAGGGACAGAGATAATGCGAGACTCTGCAAGGGAGGAAAGGGGTGAAAGGACTCTCGCTGGTGGGCCATGAGAAGGTACCATGTGGTTTTGGATTAAGAACTGGAGGTCGTGCAGCACAGCTGATGGTGCTGGGACTGTGGGAGACCTGCCTAGTCCAGCACAGATGACTGAGAGGAACCAGGAGAAGTGAGCTGTGGATTTCTGTTCTTTTTTTCTTCTGGAGGACGATACTTCTGATTGGCATGTTCTGAGACTGGCCTGCCTGGGCAAAAAGAGGAAAGGAAGAACTGTGTGTGTTTGTGGGTATTTGAAGGGACTTTGAGATTTTTAACAGCAACTTTCCGCCATTTTTCTAAATCTGTATAATGTTTTGTAGGGTAAGCGGAGGCAGTCTGGCTTCCTCACCCAGGTATCTGGGTCACTAAGGGAAGCAGGGTTCCCATAGCCTTGAGACTGGGTCTGATAAACTTCCCATAACTTGAAGTGGGCTCGCATGCACAGGATTATGTTATATTATGTTATGTAATGTTCTGGCATTTTTCAGGCTTCGTTTGTCTCTAGTACTTAAGCAGGTAGGATGCCCTGCTGGGTGCCACAATGGGTCCTGTGTTGGGGAGCAAGGGCTACAACGTGTGACATGCAGGGAAACACACAGCTTGCAGCATGTATGGCTCACCCACCCATGAATAAAGGCATGCCAGACATCCAATGGTTCCATGAATATTTTCTGTCTGTACAAATATCATGAACCTGCCTGGCCTTGAATGTTTGCAACATACCTTTGAATAAATAGTTCCTTCCCTTTTCATCAGACTCTGGCATTGAGAGGCATAATTCCAATTCCCTGGTGGTGAGCAAAGAATTCACAGTGACAGAGGCACCACGTAACCCCCAGTTCCATTCTGTAACATCAGCAGTAGCTCTCATGAGAAAGGGCTTCCTGTGCAGGGCTGTCGTAATAGTAACTCCTTCTGTCTTCATTTCTGTCTCACATAGTTGGTAAGACAGAAGACAAGTTCATATCTCCAAGAACTAATCTATGTGTTTTCCTTTCATTCTGTTCTCTCACTGGTAGCCAAGGGCACCCCAGTCTACACTGACCAGAAACACATACAAAAGCTGCAGAGGGTTTAGACACAGGCTCAAAGTGCACTTGTAAAACCAGATTTTCCTCTCCCGAAGACTAGACAAAACCAGGCTTGGGGAACAGGCAGAGGCAGCTGGACCCTGACAAGAAGAGTGAAGGCACCTGTGTCCTTGAAGTGAATGGGAGTGAGTGGAATAAGATGGGAGCAGAGGTGAGGGCACTCAGTGTGAGGCTCGGTGTGGACCCCCGCCCACCTGGGGGCTTATAAGACCTAGAACAGCAAATGGTGGCTTTGGGAACCAGGAGAAGGGATGAGGTCAAGAGGGAAAACCTCACTCCTGAACAGAATCAGGTGGAAACCTCCAGAAGTAGGAGCATTGATGAACTCTACACTGCTGAGGGGTTTGATTGTGGTGAGAAAGTTCTTCTTAAATAAACGAATTTCCAATGAAAGAATTCTTTACAAAAAGCTATAACCATTTTAGCAAAAATTCTCAATTAGCAGCACAAAACCAACTGAATTTCTCAGATAACTGGAACATCTTTTCATACCATTTTTAGAAAGAAAAGGTAAATAATAATAAATCAAAAACAAATCAAGGATTTGTTATTTAAAACAACAGAATATCAAGAACTTTGAGGAACTCCCTGGCCAGAGCAATCCATCTTATTATACTTTTTCAATAAGAACAGTTATTATTCAGAAAGATGACTCTTGAATCACTGGGTCATCAAAGGAAAGTTTCAGTTTATTCAGCTGTCAGAATCCCTACTTCCTTTGCATTATAGTGAAGTGGAGTCTGACCATATTTCTAAATTAACTACAAGCTTCTTGAAATTGATTTTTCAAGAATCCTAACATCCTTTGGAAAAAGACAACACT
>PVJI01021837.1:0-26424 GCA_004026765.1 Micronycteris hirsuta
ATTTGTAGAAAAATTGGAATATTGAGTTCTAATGTAGAAATATGTTAAAGGGTATTTGGGTCAATGGCAAAGAGATCTTTGGAGGAAAAACAGAAAAGGGAAACAGACTTTTGGGCAGAGAAGAAAACATGATAAAGGAGTTACAGCTCCTTTCTCCCTGGCATTGACAGCATGACTTTGGGTGGTGTGAACACAACACAACATGCAAGTCATGTGTCATGGAAATGGACACCTGATCTATATGACCATAGGAACCAATTTACCCCAATAAATTTAATAAAAGAAAGAAAACTTGTGCCTCAGTTGTAGAGTATGCTAGGCTGAATCTGATATCACCAGTGTGCAGTTTCCCAGAAAGTGGAAAGTTTAGGCATCATAGACTGAGCAACCGAAGAATGGGCCGGCGCTGAGAACAGAGCAGAGATGGTCTCTGGGGGCCAAGACGAGGAAGCCTCACTACTGCTTTCTGCTTTTTAGAAACCACGCTAGAGTCCAAGGAAGGCTGAAGGGCCAGGTGCCTATGCTAGGGCACACCAAAGGTGCCACTCCTAAGTCAGGAAATGATACAAAATGCCAGCACAGGTGAGTCAAATGGTTTTATAATGAGGTTTATAATCACAGAGTTAGTGTTTGCTCATAAGTTTCTTACTGATTTAGAGTTGTATAATTTCTATTTTTAAAGTTCTTAATGTAACATAACTATGATAAGGTACTTATCCTGCATTTGAGATATTCTCATGGATAGTCGGGAAGGTAGGGCAATGGAGGGGGCAGCAGGGAGATGATGTACAGCATTGGAAATATTTTATTAGGCTAATATCTGGAGAAATTTGTGTGAAAACTGAACAGATCCACAATTTATGCAGCATTTCAAGCTGTATAAAGTACTTTTATAGGTACAACCTTGTTTCCCACAGCAACTCGGAAACAGATTTTCATTTAGAACAAAGTTTTTTGTATATTTATTTATTTGAGGTACATTGATCTCGGCACATTGCTACTTTCATAAATGAAGTCTCCATTGTAATTATTTGCCCAACAAATAATTTTTATGTTAGCACCAAGTTTTAGAATGAGATTGGAATAAAAGAAAAAAGATCCAAAGTTTAATTAACTTTAGTACCAATTTCTTTTTAGCCTTTATTGTCACATTTTGAACTTATGCAGTTTTCTCTTCTTTTGAATGCATAGACTAGATCATGCTATGTAAGGGTTTTGTAAATTGAGAGACATATTTTTTCCCCTTTTGTTTCATTGGCTTGCAAATCGAATAAAACCTGTTCTATTAGGAAGGGCCCAGGTGCCTACTGTCTGGCTCTCCATCTTTGAAACGCATATTTTAGAATGAATGACTTAGGAAAGATTGGCTCTAGAAGTGGTAAATTATACCTATAAATACAAATGTAAAATATTCCTTATATGGATAGATAAATTTTATCATTGGGCTAATTTTGATGTCATCTTTGAGTTTACCACTTTAACTACAACTGAATTGATTTATTTAAAAGACAAGATAGGAATATCATAGAACTTTACAGAAGTTATTTATAGATTAGTTTTATAGAAGGACATTTTGTCTAAGAGAGTACACGCTCATTTATTTGCAGCCTTACCTCATACACACACTGTACTATTTCATGACACATACCCAAAAAGAACTGATAGTTTAGAAAAGTATTCAAAAAATTTTTAGGGTTTTTTTCAGGCTAGTCATATATCTTATAGTTTTGACTCAGAAAATTTATTAACGATCAATAAACTTGAAATGTTGAGGGGATTTCATGTTAAGATTTTGGACAAAATAATGAGACAATAGTTCTATTAGAATGTGAAGGAGAAACGGGCTGCTGCACAGGTTGGCATATTTCTACTTGGCTTCTCTGCCCTGAAACAGAGCCTTGAAATCTTGGATAATACAAATAATCATACAATTTGCTTTGGATGTTTGATTATGGGAATATTGTTCCTACACTGAGAGCGTGACGCTTTCAATCATGTCTTGGATTTGTAAATACAGAAATAATGCTCTTAACATAGTATGCTTGTCATTTAGTAGCAGAGCCAATTACATAGGTTTTGTCCTTAGACTGAAGATGACAGTGTGCTGTTAATCAGGGCTAGACAAAAAATTTGAATCACAGGAGAAATATCTGATGAGAAATGAGAAGGTTGTTATGGCCCAGGAACAAGTTCTCTTCCAGGGCTTTAGTCTGTTGTTATTGGGTGGATGGCATCCCTGGGAGTTGGGGACAAAATAGTAGAAGGGAGAATGTAAGAGTGGGGAAGGAAAAGATTTGAGTCTGGACTAAGGTCCTGTTTATATATCCACAACTGAATTAGAAAAAATAAGGAATTCTCCCAATAATCATTATGCTGATATGGTTTGTTCAACTCAGAATTAAAAGGATTTGGTTAAAATATCATAAGCCAGTGGTTCTCCACCCCATTTTGGCAAAGTAGGAAGACAATTTGATTGTCTTGAGAAGGGGTGCTATTGGTATCTAGTGGTCAGAGGTCAGGATGCTACTAAACATCCAATGATATGCAGGACAATCTCCCACTACAAAGAATTATCCAGCTCCAAGTTTCAATAGTGCTGAGGTTAAGAAACCTTTCCTTAAACTAGCCATAGGTCATATTTTCAGTAGGCACTTATTAGTAAGACTATTGCTCTGTTCAAAGAGCTTTGTTCAAGTCTTTCAGCAACACATCTGACATAGAAAGTGATCATGGTACCCTATTTTTTTTTTTTTAACTCCCTTCCCTGTAATGAGAGGCAGCATGGGAAAGAGCAAGGTACCCATGGGCTTCAGACCAACTGGTTCTGTAATGTGGTGATCATGAGTGGGTGTGAGGATTAAATAAAATTATAGACACTAGAGGCACATAGTAAACATAAATATTAGCAATTATTTTGCTAGGAAATAACCTTGGGAAAGTTAACCTCAGCAAGCCTCCATTTTCTTTTTTTTTATTGAATTTATTAGGCTTACATTGGTTAATAAAATTATATAGGTTTAAGGTGTACAGTTCTATAATACATCACCTGTTTATTGTATTCTATATTTACCATCCCAAGTTTTATCTCCTTCTATCACCATTTATATCCCCTTTACCCTTCCCTGCTCCCCCACCCCCATTTGCCTCTCTCTGACAATGACCGTACTGTTGTGAGTCTATGAACGTTTTTTTTTGTTTTTAATCTCTTCACTTTTTATACCAAACCCCCTCCCTACAACAGCTGTCAATCTGTTCTCTGTATCCAGGAGATTGTTTCTATTTTGTTGGTTAATTTATTTTGGTTAATTTTATATTTCCACATATAAGTGAAATCATATTTGTTTTTCTCTGGCTGGCTTATTTCACTTGGCATAATACTCTTCAGGTCCATCCATGCTGTTCCAAAGGTAAGATCTTTTTATGGCTGAGTAGTATTTTATTTTAGTTTAGTTTAGTTTTATTTTATTTTTTAAAAATATATTTTATTGATTATGCTTTTACAGTTGTCCATTTCCTCCCCTTTATTCCCCTCCACCCCTCACCTCCCCCCATTCCCCACCCTTTAGTTCTTGTCCATGGGTCATACACATAAGTTCTTTGGCTTGTACATTTCCTATACTATTCTTAACCTCCCCCTGTCTGTTTTCTACCTACCATTTATGCTACTTATTCTCTGTACTTTCTTCCTCCTCTCTCGCCCTCTCACTCCCCTGTTGATATCCCTCCATGCCTTATATAAATCGCTTTAACATTTCATATAATAAAGGCTGGGTGATGATGAATTCCTTGAACTTGACCTTATCTGAGAAGCACTTTATCTGCCCTTCCATTCTAAATGAAAGTTTTGCTGGATAGAGTATTCTTGAATGTAGGTTCTTGCCTTTTATGACTTGGTATACTTCTCTCCAGTCCCTTCTTGCATGCAATGTCTCTTTTGAGAAATCAGCTGACAGTCTTATGGGAATTCCTTTGTAGGTAACTGTCTCCTTTTCTCTTGCTGCTTCTAAGATTTTCTCCTTATTTTTAATCTTGGGTAATGTAATTATGATGTGTCTTGGTGTGTTCCTCTTTGGGTCCTGCTTCTTTGGGTCCTGCTTCTTTGGGAGCTTCCTATACTTGCTGGAAGTCTATTTCCTTTGCCAGATTGGAGAAGTTCTCCTTCATTATTTGTCCAAATAAGTTTTCATTTGTTGCTCTTTGTCTTCTCCTTCTGGCACCCCTATGACTTGGATGTTGGGATGTTTAAAGATGTCCTGGAGGTTTCTAAGCCTCTCCTCATTTTTTTGAATTCTTGTTTCTTCATTCTTTTCTGGTTGGATGTTTTTTTCTTTCTTCTGGTCCACTCTGTTGATTTGAGCCCCAGTTTCCTTCTCATCCCTATTGGTTCCCTGCACATTTCCCCTCATTTCCTTTAGGATATCCTTCATTTGTTCATCTAATCATGACCAACTTTCAACCAATTCTGTGAGCATCCTGATTACCAGTGTTTTGAACTGTGCATCTGATAGGTTGGCTATCTCTTCATCACTTAGTTATATTTTTTCTGGAGCTTTGATCTGTTCTTTCATTTGGGCCTTTTTTTTTCTCGGTGCACCTATTACTTTAAGGGGTGGAGCCTTAGGTGTTCACCAAAGCGGGGCAACCCACGTAGTTGTGTTGTGATGCAGCCTGTGGGGGTGGATCCTGAGAGAACAATGGTGCTTGCTCCTCTCTCTGCACTTCTGCTGCTATCCACAAGCAAGTTGGGCCCTTCTTTGCTGGCTCCGAGGTGGGTGGCAGGCTTGCATAATTCCAAGTCCCTGTGGGTCTCTCCAATGAACTTTCCTGTGAGGCTGGGAGTTCCTCCCACCGCGGCCTCAACCCCCACAGGTGTTTTCAGTTGGTGGTTTGAGGCTTTATTTCCCCACAATGGTGGGTTGTGCAGTCTGCTCCGCTCCCCAGCTTTTTCTCCTAGTTTAGCTGCACGTGAATGAGGGACTGCCTGGTCCACCAGTCTTGGCCCTGCTGGGTCTGGATTGGCCAGCCACGGGTTTTGCTGAGTGCACCAGCCACAGGTCTCTCCAGGCAGCTGCAGGGTTTCTGGTACCAATCCACAAACTGCCGTCTCACTGAGTGCTCTCTGCCTGGCTCTGCTCTGCTTACTGGTCTGGATGAGCGTGTCTTCTTTAACTCCTTGGTTATTGGACTTCCACTCAATTCGATTTTCTGTTGGATCTGGCTGTTTTTGTTTTTTAAATTGTTGTTTTTCCTCTTTTGGTTGTGCCAGGAGGCACAGTGTGTCTACCTATGCCTCCATCTTGGCCGAAAGTCCTGGCTGAGTAGTATTTTATTGTGTAAATCTACCACAGCTTTTTTATCCACTTATTTACTGATAGGCACTTGGGATGCTTCAAATCTTAGCTATTGTAAATAGTGTTACTGTGAACATAGTGGTGCATATATTCTTTTGAGAGGAAATTAGAGCTATGGGAAGAGACACTAAAGAATTTCCACTGTGTTCTTTTTTCCAGTGCTGGGTCTGAGACCACTCAGGAAAAGGCTCATGGTACATCAAGTCTAGCTGCCATTTTAGAATGTCAGAGTTTCAGGGAGTGGTCAGGGTGAGGCCAGCAGAGTTTATTAGGTCTAAACAGGCAAGATTTGGCCATGTGAAGGGAAGGCTCTACACCAGTTGAGTGTGTGAGGGAAAAATTTCCCCTGTAACTGCACAGAGGGGCATGCTCCACCCAAGAAAGATGGTGTCTGTGGTGCAGTAGAGTGACTCAGCACATTAGTTCTTGACAGTTTTTCCCTAAGCTCTCCCCAAAGAGCCACAAACCCCAATCTCTCATCGCACAACTCCAGTCTGCTCTGCCCTCTCTCTACCAGAACCCAGGGTGAGTGGCTGCAAAAGAGACTTTGTGCACTGGCCCTTTAAGAAGGCACCTATGTCTTTAGCAGACAGTCATCTCTCCCTGGCTGACAGAAACCACGCTCCTTTTTATATCTGCATGCTATGCGGGCACCTCTCCCAAAGCCTCTATTTTCAGTGGAATAAAATGGAAATAGTAAATGTTTGTAGAGATGTGGGGAAGATTAATTGTAAGTTCTTAGCACAAATAGGCACTCAATGCATTATAGTTACTATTATTCTTATTTATCATGGCAATTCACTTCCAAAAATACATCTAAGACCACAAAGGTAGGCATCATTGGAAGCACCATGGAGAATAAGAAAGAGTAGACTAAAGGTATAGAAAACTTCATTTGTATCTCTGGCAAGGCTGTGTAACTTTGAGTAAATTTTATCCCAGTTTCCTCATTGAACCAGTTCATGGTTCTGGTAAGTACCAAGTGCAATAGCAAACATTGATGCAGAGCATAGAGTCTGGCATCCACTGAGTTCCCCAGAAGTGTTAGTTTCCCTTTCTTCCTAGACAACTGTACTTCACTGTAATTTCTGAACTAGAACATTTTTTAGTGTGGAATCTACTATAAGCAGAGCCTGAGGTGAAGGACTGTTTGTGACATTTTTGAATGCAATCCAGGGAGCAGGATTGAGGAACTGAGGACAAGGGAAAGCCAATATAAGAAAGTGCTGGTGACTGTTGGTAGGAAGGCAGACTGGTGTAACCACTGTGGAAAGCAGTAGAGAATTACCTCAAAAAATTAAAAATGGAGCTTCCTTATGACCCAGTGATTCCATTTCTGGGAATTTATCCAAAGAGACCTGAAACACTAATTTGAAAGAATATATGCACCCCTATGTTCATTGCAGCATTATTTACAGTAGTCAAGATTTGGAAGCATCCCAAGTGTCCATCAGTAGGTGAATGGATAAAACAACTATGAGATATTTATATAATGGAATACTATTTGGCCATAAAAAGCAGAAAATTTTACCCTTTGAACATGGGTGGACCTGGAGAACATTATGCTAAGTGAAATAAGCCAGTCAGAGACAGACAAATACCATGATTTCACTCATATGTGGAATCTAATGAACAAACTGAACTAACAAGCAACATAGAGACAGACTCATAGGTAGTAGGCTGACAGCTCTGGGGTTGGGGGTGGAGGGAGTGAGCAAAAAAGAAAAAACTCATGGACATGGAACACAATGTAGTGACTGCAGGAAGGAGGAAAAGGATAGATGGAGGTGGAAGATGATATAAGGGGGATAAATGGTAATGAAAAAATACAATTAAAAAAGAAAAATAAAAAATATAAAATAAAATAAAAAAGAAGTGCCGGTGAATAGTAGTCACTGCTTGGAGGGTGGTACTCATTCTTTGGAATGTCCTAAGAAATTTAGAAGCTTTTTATTTCTATCATATCTTCTGATGAACAGTAGTTTTAATTTTGATGAAGTGCAATTAACCATTTTTTTTCTTTTATGGGTAATATTTTTTTATGTTCTAAGAAATATTTGCTTACCTCCAGCTCAAAAGATATTCTTTTCAATTCTAGAAGTGTTAGAGTTTTAATTTTTTATGTTTAGTTCTTTAACTTACTTTGAATTAATGCATTAGTGTGAGATAGGATTTGAGATAATATTTTTTTCTCACATGGATTATAGTTCCAACTTCATTTTTTGGGGAAAAAAAACCCCTGATCATTTCCCTATTGTTAAGTCATGCTTCTGTCAAAATCAGTTGGTTGTACATGTGTGGGTATATTGGTGAATTCTGCATATGCTTCTGTTATCTGTTTTTCTGTATTTACATCAATACTCCATTGTCTTGATTACTGCGGTACTTTACCTACTTTACAGTAGGTACTGAAATCAGGTAAAGTAAGTTATTCAACATTGTTCTTATTTTCCAATTTTTTTTTGTCTATTCTTGGTAACTTGCATTTCCATATAAAATTTGAAATCAGCTTGACAATTAAAAAAAAACACCTTCCTAGGTTTTATTTAGATTGTACTGACTCCATAGATCAATTAGGGGAAGAATGATATTTTAATAATATTAACTGCTACAAATTATGAACTATTATATCTTTCAGTGTAATTAGCTTTTAATGTAATTTTTTATAGTGACAGTTTTCTTAATAAAGACATTTAAGATGATAAATTTCTCTTTAAGCAATGCTTATGTTGCATCCTACAAATTTTGACATGTTGTGTTATCATTATCATTCAATTAGAAGTATTTTCTAGTTTTCCTTGATATCTTTCTTTTGACCATGAATTGTTTAGAAGTATATTGTTTGATTTCCAATTTTGCGGGATATTTTTTGTTTTAAATTATATTCTATGGATTATGCTGTTATAGTTGTCCCAATTTTTTATCCTTTGCCCACCTCCACGTAGCACCTCGCACTCCCTCAAGCAATCCCCACTCCATTATTTATGTCCGTGGGTCATGCGTATGAGTTCTTTGGCTATTTCATTTCCTGTACTGTGCTTTACATCCCCATGGCTGTTCTGTGACTACCAATTTGTATTTCTTAATCCCCTCACCTCTTCACCCATTCCCCTAAAATCCCCTCCCATTTGGCAACCATTAAAAGGCTCTCCATATCCATGATTCTGTCTCTGTTCTTCTTGTTTGCTTACTTTGTTTATTAAATTCAATTGTTGGTAAGTGAGTGTTTATTGCCATTTTATTGTTCCTAGTGTTGTTCTTCTTTTTCATATATAAGTCCCTTTAACATTTCATCTAATAACAGTTAGGTTATGATGAACTCCTTTAGTTTTTTTTTTTTTTCTTGTCTGGGAAGCTCTTTATCTGCCCTTTGATTCTGAATGGTATCTTTTCTGGGTAGAGCAATCTTGGCTGTAGGTCCCTGTTTTTCATGACTTTGAATATTTCTTGCTAATCTCTTTTAACCTGCAAAGTTTGTTTTGAGAAATCAGATAATAGTCTTATAGTCTTATGGGAACTCCTCTATAGTAACTAACTGCTTTTCTCTTGCTGCTTTTAAGATTCTCTTTTTATCTTTTGGCTTTTTAATTATGACGTGTCTTGGTGTGGGGCTGTTGAGACTCTCTGTGGTTCCTGGAATTGCATGTATATTTCCCTCATCAAATTATGGAAATTTTCTTTCATTATTTTTTCAATAGATTTCCAATTTCTTGCTCTTGCTCTTCTATGTCTGGCACCCCTATGATATGAATGTTGGTATGCTTGAAGTTGTCCCAGAGGCTCCTTACACATTGAGGCTCCTTATACATTCCTCATTTTTAAAAAATTCCTTTTTCTTATTGTTCTGATTGGTTGTTTTTGTTTCCTTATGTTCCATATCATTGCTTTGATTCTTGGCTTCATCTGTTTGACTATTGATTCCCTGTAGATTGTTCTTTATTTCTGTTAGTATATCCTTCATTTATGCCTGGGTCTTTTTTATGCTGTTGAGGTCCCCACTAAGTTTTTTGATCTCCTTATAACCAGTGTTTTGAATTATGCATTTCAATATGCATTTGATAAATTGCTCATTTTTATTTTATTTCATTCTTTTTCTGAAGTTTTGATCTGTTCCTTCATTTGGGCCACATTTCTTTGTCTGTAGAGCCGTTGTGACTCCCTGTCTTGGTAGTGTAGCCTAATACAATAAATGTCCTATCGGGTCAGTGGCACAGCTTCCCCTCTCACCCAAGCTGGGTACTTCAGGTGTGCCCTTTGTGCGGGCTGAGTATACCCTCCTCTTGTAGTTGAGCCTTGATTGTGGTTGGCAGGTGAATGGGAGGTGTTTACCCAGGCCAGTCAGCTGCAAGGACTGGCTATTACCACTGACCACCAACCCTCACCCTCCATGGAGGATTAGCTGTGCAGTGTCAGGCTGGTGGTATTCTGTTGTGGTCTGTAGCTGTCCACTAGGTACATAGGCTCTGAGGTTTCCCGGGTGGAGCAGGCTAGAGTCAGCCACCACCTGTGCTCTGCCCAGGGCCACCTAGCATGAGCTACAAAGTGATCTGCAGATGGCCATTACTTGTGCTGGGCTTGGAGTTTCCCAGGCAAAGCCAAACTGTGATCCAAAGCTGTCTCCTGCTAGTGCCAGGCCTGGGGCCACTTAGCCAGAGGTTTGGGGGCTTGGGGCTCACTGACTCTGGTTGTTGATTATTTGAGAAGATTTAGGAAGATGTGAAGCCTGAGCTGAGGCCAGTCATTCATATGGATAGCCACTGTTAACAGTTTGAGCGGGCCATAAGTTGGGTAGGGTGGAGCCTCAGGAATTCCCCAGGATGAAGCAAACCGTGTGAGCCAGGTTAATGGAATCTCAAATTAGCCTCTGCCTGTTGGTCTGTGGCTTTGTGGGGAAAGGGCTCAGAAAAGGGCTCAGTTGCCTCTGCCCACCTTTGTGTCTGGGAGAAAACTGTCCTCCAGCTCTCACTCTGAGGTGAGACACTTCAGTATCTCTCTCTATGCCACTGGTGTCTTTTAAGCTGCTACCCCGGTGCTAGAGCTCAGAGGGAGTGAGTCTGAGGAAAACCGTCTGTGGGCCCTTTAAGAGGCATTTCATGGGAATCCAGTAGTTCCTTTCACTCACTCAAACCCTGTTTCTACAGCCAGAAGTTATGGGGTCTTATCTCCCTGGCACTGGAGCCCTGGGCTGGGTGGCCTGGTATGGGATATCACTCTTGATATATCCCTCTTGAATTTTTATCCACCACATTTGGGTGTGGGACCAGCCCATTTCATGTATCTGAGTCTCCTACCAGTCTGGATAAATGTGGTTTCTTTAGTTTTGTGGTTGTTGGATTTTTATTCCACTCGATTTCTGACGGTTCTCAGTGATGGTTCTTCTGTAATTTAGTTGTAATTTGATGTGGTGTGGGCAGAGGTCAGCCAGGTAACCTGCGCCTCCATCTTGAGATCTGGTTTTCAGCAGTTTGATTCTGACATGACAAGGTGTGGTTTTCTTTGTATTTATCTTGCTTGAGGTACACTGGACTTCTTGGATCATTAAGTTAATTTTTAAATCATATTTATCCCAGTTACCCCGTATTTAGTGGTTTACTGCAGTTTACCAGCATTTATTAACTCACAGTTTCTGAAGGTTGGGAGTCTGGGTGTGGCTTAGCTGTGACCCTCTGGCTCCGGGTCTCTCCCAAGGCCGCTGTCGGCTCAGGGCTTGACAAGAAAGAGTTTGCTTTCTAACCATAACTCATGTGGTCGTCGATAAGTTTTGGTTCCTTGTGGGTGGTTGACTTAGGTTTCAGTTCCACATCATCTGTAAAAGTCCAATTTTATCATTATGAATTATCTTGTTTTATAAATCTAGATTCAATTTACTTATATTTCCATCAAAATTTTTCATCAATGTTCATGAGAGATATTGGTCTGTAATTTTTCTTTCTTATAATGTCCTTGTCAAGCTTTGTATCAAGGTAAATCTATTCCCATAAAACAAGCTGAGAAGTGTTTCCTTTTATTCTGTTTCCTGAATGAAAATGGCAAACTTTTAGTAAGTGGCTAAGCTGGTATTGAAACCATGCAGGCTGGCTCCATAGTTTATTCTTTTAATTGCAGTGCTATATTGGTTTTCCTCTTAATTTCTCTCTTTCTCTCTCAATATACATATCTCAAGCTCCAAATACCCTGGGGAGCCATGAAGAGGGCCATCTAAGCCTTGCATGTGCAGTGCTTCATGTGAAAGGAGAGGATCCCTAAGATCAGGAGCCCACATCTTTTCTAATGGGCAGTATGAGTCCCTGCCCTTTGCTTTCCACCGGCCCTCTTTCAGTTTCCAGCACATCGCGTTCCTCCTGGCTGCAGGGCCTGCACACATGTTGTTGCCTCTGCTAGTTCACCCCTCAGATTTCAGTCTGAGCACTGCTTCCTCACAGAAATCTTCTCTAAACACCATGGTTTGAGATTCGAAAGGTATTTCTCTTGTAGTGATCTTTGTTACATACCTCTCTTCTCTGTAACAGTTCATCACAATTGTAAGAAAGTCATTCTTTCTGTATAGTTTGTTTTCCAACTAGAATATAAGCTTTATGAGAGCAGAAACTATGTCAATCTTATTCATGGTGAGTACATCGTAGTCACTTAACACATATTTATTGAATGACTTCATTCTCTAATTAAATTTCTCAAAAGTCTTTTGAGGGCCAATGCATATTACTACAGCTTTGTGGATGGATAAATGGGTTGCCAACAGAATACGTTTTAACTTTAGCACAAGATGCTGCTGAGTTTATCTCGTAGTCTACTCTGTGTTTCTGTGCCTACAACAACCGTTCCTGACCTTTATCCATATAGATCTTTCGTTGGCTTTGGTGTCTTACAGTGTTTGGGGGATAGGGTTGGGTAGGAGGTGGGTAAAGAAAGGTAGCCTGGATCACGGACCATAGATGACACTGGAAATAATAAAGAGTAGTATATAACATACACTGTAATAAATAATAATAAAAAATAGCTAATACTTACTGAATACTTACGTATGCCAGGTATTAAGTACTCTATACATCTTTATTTAACCTTCACAACATTATTATAATATAGTTTAGTTATTATCACCATTTTATAAATAAGAGACTGAGCCTTGTAGAGATTAAGTCACTTTCTCAAGGTCGCACAATCAGTGCGTGGCAAAGCCAGGGCTTGACCCCACGTCAGTGTGACTCCAGAATCTACGCTCTTAACTGTTGAGCCTTAGGCTGCTTTATAGAATTTCCATTAGTTGTCAAAATATGTTGAGGATCCTAAGGAAAGAGACAGTAAAGTGATTTCCTTTATCTAATTTCAATTCTAAAGTGACAAGCAAATCTAGTGATAAAATATTCAGATTACGAACTCCAAATATCCCTCTAGCTGGTTCAAAATTATTTGCCTTTGTAATGGGGCTGGTTCTGTGATTCTAATTAAACTTTTATAGTTTTCTTAAAGGTTGGTTAACCTCAGGATTTGGAAAATAAATGACTGTAATTTAGCAGGCCATAAGATCAGTTTACCACTAAATGCACAAACATAAGTGTGTATAACTTTTTCATGAGAAGCCTCAGCCAGGCCCTTGGGTAAAAGACATTCCTTCAGCACACTGGTGTGCAACGGCTGCTTTCCAGACATTCCAGTGTCACTAAAAATTCACACTTGGGCAAGTTTAGATCCCTTATTGTTCTGACTATTGTAGAGATAGTGCCAAAAGAATTAAATCTTCTGGAATACATTCATTTTTTTCAAGGAACATATTAATATTTATTTAATTGAACACATAACCTGTTATTTAAAATGTATTTATAGAAAAGGGAGGAAAACAGACTCTACACTTAGTTTTCTCGTATCTAGGACAAGCTTGTTATAACAGTCACGGGACACATTTGACGGGTGCTATTTCAGCATTGACTATTTTGAACACCAGGAGAAATGTGCTTTAAAGTCAATACTGTCCAATGTAAAAATACTAATGAGACCATATACCATAACATATATTTAACTATTTCAAATCTCCTATGAATCACGTATGTGTTCCATTTTAGAGATGGCTCAATATCTTGGTATTTTTACATTTTTTTAAAGAAATCATGTCTAAAATTTACAGCACTACTTTTCTCCCTCTTCCTTGCAAGGCCTAGTGAAGACAGTGGCTACATCTTAAATGTTCCTCGTGCTCCTCATCTTGCTCATAGTAATGTGGACTGCATTGGGAATGCCACTCTACATTAGGGGTTTGACTGGCTGTCATCCAGGCCATCAAGTCTCTCAGTAACTCCCTCCCGCTCTCAGTTTCTCCACTTCTCTCTTTCTCTCTAAGGTGTTTTCAGGGAAATTCCAAGACAATAGGAAAGTATCCATTTGCCTTCTTTGAATATACATAGCCCCTGACCTGGCAGACCTTAGAATTTAGGAACTGCCCATTCAAAAGAGGTGCTAACCAGCAATCTCAGTTGTTAAAGAAAGAGCGACTTAATTTGTTAATTAATTAATTAATTCAATTATTTCCACTAAGTTAGGTGCTCTTAAAAGAGCTGGGTATAATGTAGGAGCAAGTCTAAATTGTTTGTGTCTTGAGATTACAGTCTTGTGGGAGACATAGACATTAAACAAGCAAATAAATAATTACAGATTATAATCCAGGCAAAGAACAAGGTGCAATGAGAAAAATGTGGTAAATGATAACCTAGTTAGGCTTGGCTCATCCCATGAGCAAGGACCCAGAAACTTTATCAGACTATTTCCTGCTGTAACTATCCGAGGCGAGTTCTTTCTTAGAAGAAGGTTTGCAAGCCCTGTTAACAACAGCAAGAACCTAGAATCTAGGAAGAGTTCCTTAGTTCATTGCATTAAATGGTAGCTATCCAGTGTCAACTATTTGCTAGACACCATTTAAATGCTAAAAATATCAAAATATATAGAATGAAGTTCCTATTCTCAGGATGCTTACAGTCTAGTGGGGGATGGGACTAAATACAAAGTTAAAGTGGAGTGCTAAGAGGTGGATAAGCACAGAAATACTGTGGGCCTATCACCTTCCTTGACCTTGGGAGAGCAGTGTAGAGACATTCATGTAACACCTAAGTGGTTTTGTGAAGGATGATGGGGAGATGACTAGACAAAGAAATGACAGGAAGATTATTCTAGGTAGAAAAGCAACATGGAAGACATAAAACTGTGTGCTCCAATCAGTGAGCCTCAATACGCTGGAGTGCCTCAGATAGTTTATTCCTGATGCCTCCTGGTTGTTGAGTGAATTCTTTGTTTATCCCAGTGTACCCCATGAAAAAGGTGGGAGGCATTGGTCTAGAAGCTAAAAAAAAGCATGATACACTTAGGGAGTTGTGCAAATGTTGAACTATATTAGGCATGGGAAGAGATGCTGGTCAAGTCTTGGTTTTAATACTACAATATTGTCATCAGTACAACCTTCAAGCTGGCAAGATCAAAAACTACAGGAACAGGGATAAGATTTATTAATGGGTGAGTGTTACAAGCTTTCGCTATCCCAACACCATTTATAGAAAATAATTTTATTTTTGTCTCCTTCGTCCACCTCCCTGAATGACAAAATTGGGATGTGTGTGCTTAGTTCCTGGACCCTTAGGGTGTGGATTCAGGAGTCTTACTGAGAGAGGGATAAGGTTGGAGAGACCAAAGGGAAGGGGAAGGGAACAAATGACCAAAGCTATATTGACTCACCAAGGGAGAGTTCTGAGGGTAGAAGAGAAAACTACCCTGTTAGTATGATACCCTGTTAATACGGCTGTGGCTGTAGGAGATAAACTGAAACGAGTACATTTTCTTTAATGTTTACAGGTGCAGATTTTGGAATTCTTTAAAAAATAACTTTAGAATACTTCACTCTTCTTCAAATGAGTTACTGAAGATACTGCATTGTAGGAAGCACCAGGCATTAATTTCGGTTGGACTACACATTCATGTTTATACAGAGAAGGAGGCTTAGTGCCGTGTGGGAAATGATCTCTGAATTTAAAAGCTGAATGCAGGAATCCTGCTTCTGACATTGAGTAGGGGCATGATTTTGGACAAGTCTCTGTCACTTCTCAGAGCCTTCCACACCTCAATTTCTTCATAAGTAAATAGGGATATGGTACCTGTTCTCTCTCTCCCTTTCCCCCACCCCTGTGTCTCCACACACACATGCAAACACACCTACAATATAGTACCTCATTGGGTCAGTGTGAATAATAAAGAAGATATAAGCATGCTATGCAAATTATAAAGACTTATCCAGAGTTTTATGATAGCAGTAATAATAGCGATGTTAATGTTAAGACTATCTCTCACTTTTTCAAACTGCATAGAATTATACCCTTAGTGGCTTTTGAAAAATGACATTTGATGGTGTTAATAAGGAGACAATAAAAAAGATAACTTTTTTCAAGTTTGGATGGCGATGGTGCCATCTTAGAGAAAATTAACTGCTCATCAAGAATGATTCTAAACTTGAGAAGAGTGCAGTTTAAAAATCATAACTCTTTTTTTAATATTCTTAAAAATCTGAATATGCATTGTTCTGTCTGGAAATGCAACAATATAGTTCCTCTACTCTCTGGTTTTGGCATGCTGCAAACTCCTGAGATAGAGGGGTAGCTAATAAATTATTTGACAGGAAATATAGAAAAAATTCTTTGTAATTCACAGTTCTGACATAATGAAAAGCTTATAATTTACTAGTGTGACCTCACAGCTGTGAATTACAAGTTTTACTTGACTCATTCACAATTTGTCTTTGAATTTATCCTATAAAAAGTGAGAACCATATTGTCAAACTGTCACTCCATATTGATATATATTACTGCTAAAGATTAAGAAACATTTTGTCAAAGAGCAGAAAATAAAAATACTCTAAAAGAAGATGGAGTTGGATACAAATTCGAGTGGGTGTATGAGGTAAAGAAAAGAATGCCTAGGAAAAAAAGCAGCATGCAGTATTTGTTCTGTCCAGGAACTTGTTTTTAATTTCCTTATTTATTAACAGCAAACTCCTGTATAAAACTCACTCTATCTATGCCTGGCACTCTTCTAATCACTTTAGAGATAAGTGCTTTAAAATTCAAGAAGCCCTTTAGAAGTAGGTATTTTTATTTCTATTTTTTCAATGCTGAAACTAAAGCACAGAGAGGTCAATCAACTTGCCTAAGGTCACACAACTTTTAAGTGGCAGAGCCAGGATTCAAATATAAGCCTATGATTCTCGAGGAAAGAGTGTCCAAACCTCTGTGCTGCATGCCCTTTCTGAGGATGTTGTTATCAAACCTAGAGTTGACTGAGCTGGTACTAATCTTTTATCCTCAATGACATTTAAAAACCTCTTTGATCAGATCATTTTCTTGATGGTAGTAACTCAAAAGAGTAGAGGGCAAGAAAGAGAAATCCAGCACTATATTTTACTTGTTTAGCCTCAGGACTGATGAATGTTCTTTAAACATTTAAAATCCTTTCCAAACTTTCAAGAAATTTTAAGTAAAATATACTGCGTGGATTGTCATTCTGACAGTACTTTTCTTTGTAACTTTTTATTCTAATATAATTTCAAATTTACAGAAAAGTTTTAAAGATAGAACTAAGGACTACTGTATATATTTACCCAGGTTTATGAATTATTTAAATTTTACCTCATTTACTTTATCTCTCTCAAGAGCCATTTAAAATGACTAAGTAAATGATCTCTTCACCCCTAAATATTTCAGTGTGTAATTCTGGAAAGCAAGAACACTGTCTTAGATAATTTCAATAAAATCATCCAAATTGGGAGAGTTCACATTTGTATAATACTGACAACTAATCCACAAGCCATACTCAAAATTTTCAGTTTTTCCAATAATACTGCTTACAACTATTTTTTATTTGCTGCAGAGTAAACTTTACCCCCTTCTTTCTGTGCATGAATGTTCATAGGAGCTTTATTTGTAATAGTCAAAACTGGAAACAATCCAAGTGTCCTATAATAGGTAAATAGTTAACAAACTATGGGACATTCATACCATAAAATACTACTCAGCAATAAAAAGGAATGAATTGATACATATAACAACTTAGATCTCAAGGGCATTACGCAAAGTGAGAAAAGCCATATACCATATAATTTGATTTATATAACATTCTCAAAATGACAACATTATAAAAAGGGATAACAGATTAGTGGTTGCTGGGGCTTAGGAAGGATTTGAGGGGGCAGGTAATGTGACTATAACAATGTAGATCTCCTGAGGGAGATCTTTGTGGTCATGAACTGGTTCTGCATCTTGATCGTGGTGGTGGTTGCACAAATTTACATGAGACGAAATGGCAGAGCTTATGCAGACGCATTTTACCAGTGTCAGTTTTAAGGTTTAGACATTGCACTGCAGTTATTTAACATGTAACCACTGGGGAAAATGGGGTAAAGAGGACATCAGTTCACTCTATGTTACTTTTGTAACTTCCTATGAATCTATAAATATTCCAAAATGAAAAGTTAAACAGAGTTAGAAGCATTTCATGATAGATATAGTACATGAATTATGTAAGAGAGATCTTTAATACAAATTAATTCAGAGGACTGAAAATTACACATGGCAGACAGGATTGCATGAGTGTCTAGTTACAGTTATTTTCTGCTACATTGTGTCACAGAAGAATTATTAACGGCAAGTGTGGTAAATAGCTGGGTATAAAAGCAATATTTGAACAAATAACTAGACAGAATGCCAATGTTATGATGACTTCTCAGATGTAGTAAAATCAAGCTTCTTTCACCTTAAAGAGTTTCCAGAGTGTGTCTCAGGTGGGCTCATAAACTGCTCACAGGGACTCTGCCTTTTTCTCTGGCCTGGTCTGGCTTACTCTGGTGTTCTCTTTCCATGCTTGTGCTTTTATCGCCACAATTGGCCAGCCACCTGTAAAGCAGACTCCGAGGTCTGAAGCGGTGTTCTCTTCAAGCCCGTCGTTAGCCTAGATATAGGCTCTTTGGCTCCAGCTACTGAATCTGTTCTCCTACACATTCCAACAGCAGGTGCATCTGGTAGGCATCCTTTGCCTCCATGTAATAACTACCATTATATAGTTTTAAAAGCAACCTGGTTGGGGCTCTGAATAGTTCATAGAAATTTCAGTAAGAGACCATGTAGTCTGTGCAGTTCTTTATAGAAACTCTCTCCCATAATTCAGATTTGAGTTTCTAGGATAATGGGAAATATGAGGAACAGACACTATGCTGCACCTAAAATCGACACTCTTCAAATTCCACTCTCTCTTCTTTCTAATCTCTTCTTAAAATTGTTGCCAATTATTTATTCATTTTAAAACTCATCTTTGGTAGTGGTTCCTGAACAAAATTACACGTCTGAGAAGGAAATTTATTGTATAATCAATTTCTACCTTTTTCCGCCACAATGTTACTCTATGCAATCTATTTTTCCATGAACTTGGGTTTCTTATTCTTCCCCAAAGAAGCCTCACACATTCCTTCTCTTTTGTTTGGCTCAAGATTTTCATTCATCTGGATTTCTCTCTCCTGAGCATCTGTAAAATACCATTCATTCCTGGTTGCCCACCTGTAAAGTCATCTTTTCTCCAATGATGCTTTTCTGACGTCTTGACTAGGTAGATTGTCTCCATCTTTGGAACTTCTGTTGCTCTTTACCCCCTTCTTTTGACACATACATTTTGGTTTTATAACTGCTGTTTGTAAACTTCTGAAGGGCAGGGACCAAGCCTTGTTACTTTTTGTACCTAGTTTGTCTTGAATATCGTCTTGCACACCCACCTTGTTTGTGTCTTCATTGTTTCTTATGTAGATCCTTAACTCCATTAACCTCACTCAGTGTGGGCCACTAACAAGTAATTTAAAAATGTCACCAGTGTTTTCAGATTTTTACCAGGTATAATTGGCTCAACTCTTTCCAAGTTAACCTCAATTAATATGGGTTGTTTGGGTGTAATTATTCAACTAGCTATGATTATACTTAACTGTAATGCTCACTATAAGAATTAAGAGGCTAAGGTTTGGAGAGAGATAGTGCTGAGTTTGCATCTCTACTCTTTCAGCTAGTAGCTATGTGATTTGGAGCAAGTTACTTAAGTTTTTAAGCTTTATTTTCCTCACTGGAAAAAAATGGCTATAGGGAATAATGATATTTACTTCCTAGGCTTATTATTCAGATTAAGCACCTGTTGCATAATAAGAACACAATAAACAACAGCTTCATTATGTTGGCCATTATATTTTTAACCAAGATATTAAGAGTTTTCAAAATATATCCTACTAATAAAAAGGACACATTGTCAACTTCAGACATTTGTTCTTGTATCCGCCTGGTTCACTAATAGGAAATGAAATTAGTTTGGCATATTTGTTCATAAATGACCATGCTCAACTGTAGTGAATACCCTTGTTTTTTTTTAAAGACTCTTTTATTCACGAATTCATTTAGGAGTGGGACTATTGATTGACTCATACATTTCAGAGAGAGGGAATTGAGATTGTGTTTTTCATCTTTTGTGACAATGAAGTCTTTACCTGTGTGCAATTTTTAGCCTCCGTCTCACTTTCTAATTTTTTAAAAAATTACCAATTGTGGTTCTATGATGCATATGGAAAGTCCATAAGGAACATAACCCAACCATGTTTGAAATCTTTAAACTCTTAGAGTGGTTATATCCTTTCTCAATACGTCTTCTTTTCTCTTAGGGTTCAATTCTGTCTTTCTGTGTTTATTCTACACATTTTAGTTAACAGGTCATTCATTCTTTTTTTGTGAGGAAAAAACATCAGACTAGGAACTAAGTAATTTTTACTTTAAAATGCATTTATAACAATCAGATTCAGAAACAACTATAAAAGACACATGGACAAAACCAAGGGAGTGGTGGAAGTAAGGGAGGGAGGTGGGGATGGCTGGGGTGGGAGGAAGAATGGTGGGGAGTAAATGCAGACAGCTGTGATTGAACAACAATAAAATAATTAAAAAAATAAATATAAAAGTAAGTAAAATTTTTTTGAAAAAGGTGAAGGACAAAAAGAGGGATAAACTCCTAGTTGTACAATAAATGAGCCACAAGGATGTAATGCACAGCACAGAGAACAGAATTGATGATGTTGTAAAATATTTGTACAATGATAGATGATCACTTATAGATGATTACCTTATTGTGATCACATCATAAGGTATACAAAGATCGAATCACTATGTTGTATACCTGGAGCTAATACAATATTGAATGCCAACTATAATAAATAAAATTTTTAAAATAATTTTTTAAAATTTATTTTTTAATTGTTCAAGTACAGTTTTCTGCCTTCCCCCCCCACCCCAGCCCAAACCCCCACCCTTCCCACTTCCCTCCCACCTCCTCTCCCTGCCCTGTTATTGTCCACGTGTCCTCTATAATTGCTCCTGCAAACCCTTCACCCTTTTCCCCTAAAATGTCCTCCCCTCTCCCCTCTGGTCACTGTCAGCCTACTCTCAATTTCAGTGTCTTTGGTTATATTTTGCTTGTTTGTTTTGCTGATTAGGTTCCCGTTGAGGGTGAGATCATATGGTATTTGTCTTTCACCTCCTGGCTTTATTTCACTTAGCATAATGCTTTCCATTTCCATCCATGCTGTCACAAAGGGTAGGAGCTCCTTCTTTCTTTCTGCTGCATAGAATTCCCTTGTGTAAATGTACCATAGTTTTTTGATCCATTCTTTTACTGATGGGCACCTAGGTTGCTTCCAGCACTTGGCTATTGTAAATTGTGCTGCTATGAACGTTGGGGTGCATGGGTTCTTTTGGATTGGTGTTTCAGGGTTTTTAGGATATATTCCTAGCAGTGGAATTGCCAGGTCAAAAGGCAGATCCATTTCTAGTTTTCTGAGGAAATTCCACACTGTTTTCCATAGTGATTGTAGCAGTCTGCAATCCCACCAACAGTGCACTAGGGTTCCCTTTTCTCCACAACCTCTCCAACACTTGTTGTTTGTTTTGTTTATGATGGCCATTCTCAATGGTGTGAGGTGGTATCTCACTGTGGTTTTAATTTGTATCTCTCTGATGGCTAGTGATACTGAGCATCTTTTCATGTATCTCTGGACCCTCTGTATGTCCTCTAATAAGTTTTTAAAGCCAAAAAACCCCAGTCACAATGAAAAACTGAAAATATAGTACAATTTATTTTTGTTTTTTTTTCTGAACTATTGGAGAGTAAATTGCTGACATAATGGTGCACCACCCCAAATAGTTTCGAGTGTATTTTCTGTGACTTCGGATATATGCCTACGTGACTAAATTAGGAAAGTCAGAATCCAGGAAGTAAGATTGATATAATATTTCCATCTAATTCTTAGACTTCATTCCATTTAGGGAGTTGTTCCACTAATATTCTTTTTGTGTTGTTGTTAAAATTTTATTTTTATTTTTAGAGAGGGGATGGGAGGGAGAAAGAGAGGGGGAGAAACATCAATGTGTGGTTGTCCCTTGCGTGCTCCCTACTGGGGACCTGGCCCACAACCCAGGCATGTGCTGCAACTGAGGACTGAACCAGCGACCTTTTGGTTTGCAGGCCGGCACTCATCCCACTGAGCCACACCAGCTAGGGTAGTAATATTTTTTATAGGCAGAAAAATCTATGCATTTCATTTAGCTTTCATGTTTCCTGAGACTTTTTCTGTTTGGACTAGTTCCTCAGTCTTTCGTTGAGTTCCAAGGCCATGTTACTTTTACAGATTACAGTGCAGTTAATTTTTTAAATATTCTTCATTTTGGGATTGTGTGATTCTTCACAATGATTGTATTCAGACTACGCATCTTTGGCAGAAATAGCTCAGAAGTAATGCTGTGCTGTTCTTATTGTTTTTATCAGGTAGCACAGGATTTTGACTTCATTGTGGATATTCATTTTGATCACTTGATTAAGGTGGTATCTATCAGACATGTTTATCCCCCCCATTAAACTTATTTATTTACTTATTCAGTTGCTTATTTATTTATTTATATAAGTATGAACTTATGGATTCCTGTTACTGTTAAATAAGTTAAAAATTTATTACTATTGTTGCCTGTTTTGATGCTCAAATTATCTCAGATTCAGCCAGCAGGAACCCCTTCAATCTGGCATCCTTTTGATCTGTCTCTTTGATTTTTTTAGCATTTTCTTTCTGGCACACACACACAAAAACATTTCAGCTCATTCTATAATGTATCTGTCCCAGCTCTGGAATCAGCCATTTCTGCAAGGAGTCCTGCTATTTTAATTGGAAAATTGTGTTTACAAATCAAGACTGGAGCATTCACTGCAGTTGAGCTGTCACTCATCCCAGGTCTTCTCACAGACTGGGCTAGGCATTATATGTTTGTACACACACACACACACACACACACACACACACACACACACATTTGTATCTGAAATATCTATCTAAACATGTATTTCAATATCTATTAAATATACTTAAAGCCATGCATTTATACCAATACTTGGGATCCTAATCTAATATGGCTCATTCTTGTTTTTTCCCTTTTCATAATCTCTTCTTTGACGGTGAGAAGCCTGACTCCCATTTTCCCAAACAGATTTACCTAACCGATCCATTCCTGTCCGCAGCCAAGCCCCTCTCAGCACTGCTGCAACGCCCCCTTCCTTCCAGTCCCACGTGGGTACACTGCGCCAGCTCTGACTCCGGTTACAGGCTCTCCCCTGCCCCAGCTCATGGACACCATGCTTATCCAGCTCGGTCTCCAGTACTAACATGATACCACTTCCTAGTATACACATTTCATCCCACTTTTGGATCCAAAATTCTGTGCTATACCACTGCCACCCCCAACCCAGGAATGTCCTCCTCACCCTTTTACTCTGCTCAGGCTCTGATAAGCTGCACTAGGATGATGCTGTTCTGGGAATCAAGTCTCCTCCCCCTGCTGGGCCTCAGACACTTGGCTCTGAGCCAACCCCCGTATTGGACACCCTCTTCACCCTCCTTGGGTTCTGACATTCCATGATGGTCACCACCACCATCTCCTATCCCCCTTCTCTATAAATGCCTTCCTTCCCCGATTAAGGGCATATGATATGCTGCACTAGGGTCACCTTTTCATGTGTACACTTAACCCCTGCTGGGCTGCTCACCCCCCTACCCAAACTGGGACACCCTTTCTACCTTGCTCAGGCTCTGACACCCCATTTTGGGACTGTCTACCAAAATGTTCTTCTCATCCAGCTTGGCCTCAGAAACCCGGGCGTGGGTGCCAGAGCCCAAGAGAGGACAGGCAGGCAATTGGAGCAGGGCCTACCTGTTCTGCCTTGGGTTCTAGCACTCCATACTGCCTTTCCCCTTTGAATGGAGGCTTTGTCAAGCCTCTCAGGCTCCACACTGCTGCTCTGCATTGCCCTTACTCACGGATGCCCTCCTGACCTCACTTGTGCCCTGCATCCCCCTCTGTGAGAACACTGCATACCTTGCTGGTATTTCCCTTTTGTTTTCAGAGTTATTCATTCTTTGAATGATTCGAACATTTAGCCAACATTTCAGTATTCTGTGCCTTCCTCGGGGTACTGAAGAGGCTTATTCTCTGCAAACAGCTGTTCAGTGTGATACCACCAGGGTCCTCCAGTGTATTTATAGCTTTGGAATTCACAGCTACCTATAATTTATACATGCAAAATTCTTCAAAAATGCAAAAGTTAAATCCGTCTAACTTATAGGGAGGGCAGAATCCAATCAGTTTTAGCAAGCTTTCCTGTATATTAATTACCATTTATTTGAATACTGTCTTTAAAAACCATAAATCTGTAAAAACTTACATTTTTGTAACCTTGATCAAACATTATTTTTAATCTCCCATTGCAATTTGGGAATTTTGCAAGTCCTGAAACAAAGGACAGAATGTCATAATGAAACTAGTTTTTATGATGAAATGGTGGTTACAATATAATTATTGTAATTTATGCTGAAACCTAGATATAATTCAACATGTTTGACCATAGCACTTTCACAGTGACTCACGCTGTGACATATTTACTCCCAGATAGTGTGATGCTCTTATATGTGGAGGTGGTGTGATGGTTCTCTACAGCAATCTCAGGGCCATGTGGGGAAGCTTTCATACCATTGCTTCTTCTTAGGAAAGGAATCTAAAGAAAAAAACCCCCACTACTATGTGTATCAGCTTTTTAGTGTTTCTCTGACCAAGACTGCCTGAAAAGTGAGGACCAGCAGCAAATAAGCTCTGTTCTTTTATAAAAGAAGCTGCCAAAAGCTAGAAAGTGATGACTGACTTTCTGTTTATCTCAAAAGGCTGAAGAATGATTTTGCCTGTTCACCAGGCAAGAAATACAGCTGCGGTTCCCGTGATCGACAAAAGACAATGCAGGCAGGATTCCATAGCCTCATTGCTTCGGTCTGTGACATTAAGTTTTAACCTCTGCATGAGACGCATAAATATCCTTTGGATTTTCTTCAGTAAGCACACACTAGAGGTTAATAATGTGGGGATGTTTGATTCCCTGCTGTTTTAAATAATTTCATGGAAAATCTAATGCAGTAGGACACTAGTTTAGAAAGGTTATTACCCTCATCAAACGATAGCACTACTTTCCTATTATTTTCTACCAATTTCTTGCCCTTATAGCTCCTCTCTCTTCATTTACCACAAATGATTCTTCAAAACGACCCTCTGTGGTTGGGTGGAGATAGGATTGGAGAAAGCTTAATCCCTAATCAGAGCCCTGTCAGTGCTGGTAGTAATGTGCATCTTTCTTCCTTCTTCTGCTTGCTGGAGCTTAGATACAAGACAGAGATGAGCACTCATTGCAGGAGTGTTATTGAAAACGAGTCCCTACTCCTTCACTGGGGCCATTTTACATGGGACTCTGAGGTTCAGAGCCCACAGGCAGCCTCCGGGCAGTTACAGTTCCGATAACCCACCTCAACTTTTCTCAACTAAATGGTGCACTGATTTGCTAAGTTCTCAAGTCATTACCACCTCAGTTGTGGCAGTACTTACAACAGAACTATAAGAATGCTCTTGGGCTCAGAGCAGAGTTGCAGGGTTAAGGAAAGACAGGGGGTTCTGTAGACTGTGATGTTCTAGGCTCACCAACTTTAAAAGAAACTACCTGTTCAATATCCATCTCTTTTCCTACCATGACACAAAGTTTAGTTAGGTGGCAATGGGCACTTCCCAGCCTTCTTTGCAAATGTGACAAAGTTCTGACCAATGACATTTAAACAGAAGTTGTTAGGGTAGGGTTTCTGGGAAAGATCTTTATTTATTTATTTATTTTTGTGGTTATTCATGAAGTTTTTATTTTTATTTTTTATTTTATTTTATTTTTTTAAATTATTTTACTGTTGTTCAATTATAGTTGTCCGCATTTACCCTCCCCCCACCCCACCCCAGGCAAACCCACCTCCCTCCCTTGCTTCCCCCCTCCCCCTTGGTTTTGTTCATGTGTCCTTTATAGCAGTTCCTGAATACCCTTGTCCCCCTTCTCCCCTTCCCCCTCCCCTTCTGGTTACTGCCAGAATGTTCTAAACTTCAATGTCTCTGGTTCTATTTTGTTTCTCTGGTTGTATTTTGCTTGCTTACCTCAGAAGCGTCTTGGCTGTGACTGATCTGAATTCCCCGGTAGCTGATCTGGCCTCGGTGCCTTCGCTCCTGAGTCCTCATACGAAACTTTTTAACATTTCATATAGTAGAGGCTGCATGATGATGTAGTCCTTGAACTTGACCTTATCTGAGAAGCACTTTATCTGCCCTTCCATTCTAAATGAAATTTTTGCTGGATAGATTATTCCTGGTTGTAGTCCCTTGCTTTTCATGATTTGAAATATTTCTCTCCAGCCCCTTCTTGCTTGGAAGAAAGAAGATTTCCTTTGAGAAATCCGCTGACAGTCTTATGGGGATTCCTTTGTAGGTAACTGTCTCTTTTTCTCTTGCTGCTTGTAAGATTCTTTCCTTATTCTTGACCTTGGGTAATGTAATTATGATGTGCCTTGGTGTGTTCCTCTTTGGGTCCCGCTTCTTTGGAGTTCTCTGAGCTTCTTGGATTTCCAGGAAGCCTATTTCCT
>PVJI01021838.1:0-26421 GCA_004026765.1 Micronycteris hirsuta
TTTATTTATTTATTTATTTATTTATTATATTTTTTAAAGATTTTATTTATTTTATCTTTAGACAGAAGGGAATGGAGGGAGAAAGAGAGGGAGAGAAACATCAATGTGTGGTTGCCTCTCACATGGCCCCCACTGGAGACCTGGCCTGCAACCCAGGCATGTGCCCTGACTGGGAATCGAACCGGAGACCCTTTGCTTTGCAGCCTGCGCTCAATCCACTGAGCTACACCAGCCAGGGCTTAAGTGTGTTAATTTAAAACAAAAGTACTGTGTCTGGGGCATCATGAGACACGTTTCTACCATCCAGTGCAGTGAACAAATATTTGACTATCTCCATGAGCCATGTGTGGTGCATGCCTGGCTCTGGAGGTACCAAAGAAAGTAAACAGGCATGGTCTCCCCTCACCAGGTCACCAGACTAGTGGCGGGAGCTTGACATTAAATATAAAGCAAAGCCTCTGCTGTGGGATCAGGAATCTGAACAGAAAAGGATAGTTACAGCCTGAAATATGCACAAAGGCATTTGACTGACCTGAGTGCTCAGGAAGGTTTATGCTAAGAAAGTTGCTCTTGGGCTGAAGATTTAAGCCTGAGTAGGCATTAAATAGGCTAAATGGGGACACATGGGGGACTGGAAACAACTTGGGATCAGGTGCTTATTTCATAATTTGGGGCACCAGGTATAGCTTTGCGGGTCCTCTTGTTTTCTCAGCTGGGGCTCAGGAAGGGCAGATAAATGTGTCCCTCTGGTTTGGAGAAGGGGACCCACGTCCCCCACTTCCTACTCTGTGCTCACCACACAGTCTGCGTTCTGGGTCAGCCTCTTGAGCGTGAGCAGCGAGTTGTAGGGCTGGACCACCACGTCGCTCATCTCGTCCTGGTTGGGAAACACCGAGTACGTCTGCACCAGCTTCTTGGGGTACCTGGCAGTGAGGAAGAGGGAAAGGGGAAGGTAGCACAGTGAACTGAAGGAATCCCATCACGGTTCATCTCTGTCTTCTCTAGGGATAACAGGGGCCATGCCTTTCCAAGTGCCACCAAACTCTTATATTACGAAAGGGTTTGTATAAGAGGGCAGAAGGACGTCTTCTGAGCACAGGAGCCCAAAAGCATAAGCCTAAAGCATCAAACCCTGTGAGTCCCCTCCTCTCCCTAGGTAACCCTCCCTCCCAGGAATTACTGCTTCCAAGATGCTCCCTAGGTGGCCAGGCTCTGTTCCTTCCTATGACTCAAAGGGCTAGTTGCAGGCTTTCCAATCCAAGAGAAAAAAGTGAGCAAAAAAAAAAAAAAAAAAAGACATTACCCAGGGAGCTAGAGCTAATACCCTCTCCCCAAACACAGGCTCACCTGTCATTCAGTCGCTCCAGGAGGTAGGAGCCCAGGCCAGAACCTGTCCCCCCAGCAATGGAGTGACACAGCACGAAGCCCTGCACGGGGAGGGATGGAAGACAGTCTCCAGGGATGTGGGGAGAGGCTTCAGGCTTGTCTCATTCCCCACTCCCAACACACTGTGTCTCAGGCCTTCCTCTGTGTCCATCCAGGCTGAGGCTCCTCGGGAAGAATGACTCATATCTGAGAAGCTGATGCCATCCAGGCTAGGATCTCCTTGAAGACAAGGACTGGACCTTGTTTTCCCCAATATCTCACCTCTGATGCTCAACAAATGAGGTCTGACTTGAATTGCTGCCCCCACGCCCCTGTTCAAGGCCACCCACTGACCTCCCCCCAGCACCTGTCAGCCTCTTTGTTTTTTCCTTCCCTTCAGTGGGGTGGAGCCTCACCTCTAGGCTGTCACTGCCATCTGCTTCTCGGTCTATGATGTCAAAAATATCTTCATGGATTTTCTCACCCTGCATGGAGACATGGGAGGGAGGATCAGGGTGAAGGTTCTGGAAAGCATCTCCTTTCAGCACCAGTAACTCTACCCAGGGACACTGCTGCCATCCTCAAGGAGAGCCCTCAACCCAGAAAAGCTGCTTTGCAAATGGCTTGCACAGTTTGCATAAAACTCCCCCTGGCTGTCCCTCTTGTTAGGGTATCCCTTTGCCTGCTGTTTATTGTTAATCGGTTCTAGTTAGATTCCCAGGCTGCTTGAGCCTGCCTTACCTAGGGGAGAGGACATCAAGGGTCTCTGAGATGGCCACCTGAATACCTGGGAGAATCCACTGGCCCAGTTGTTGCCAGCTCCTCCTCCGTGCTCTGACAGGTAGATGTTCTCTGGGTTGTAGAGCTTGGCATAGGGCGAGTTGAGGATGGAGTGGATCACCCGGGGCTCCAGGTCCAGCAGCACAGCCCTGGGGATGTAGTGCTCATCGTCTGCCTGTTAGCGGGAGTCCAGGAGGGCTCCCACTCAGCTAAGGCCAAGTCCACCTTCTCCCAGCTCTGGCTCCTGCTTGCCCTCCCTCCTCAAGCCAGCCATCCTGGCCTTTCTGCCCAAAGGGGTTCCCAGTACAGGGACGTTGCCCTTCCCTTCAGGCCCCCTGGTCAAGTCGCTGGGAGCACCTGGTAGAAAAAGACGTCCTTGCGGTCAGTGCCCTCGGTGGCGAATTCCTCCACGATGCCCTCGGGGCTGATACCATGCTCGGCGCACAGCTGTTTCCAGAACTCGAACCCAACTGGGGGATGGGGAGAGATGCCTGGTTCTGCTGGAGTCATAAGGCCCCAGAAGCCCAGGGTTAGGCTCGCAGGCTGTCACACTCAGAGGCTGGATCCAAGACGCCTGGTCCGGGAGCCGTGACAGCCCTGGGCTGTCCGCGCAGCTCTGGGTTTGGGGCTCGTTCATCATGCGCAGTAAGGCAGGGGTCATGGGAGGGAAAGGGGAACTGGAGGATGCCAAGCGCCTGGGTGGGACCCGAAAGGGCAGAACCGGAGACTGGAAGGCCCCGGCGCACGCTCGCTCACTCTGGTTGCCGCACTGGCCCAGCTGCAGGGTGATGATCTCCCGGGGCATCGCTCTTCAGACGCGGGCGTTCCGCCCGGCCCCGCGGGAGTCAAGGCACAGACGAAAGCCTGGCAGCAGGACGCGCAGGACGTGGAGAGCGCACTCTCTCTTCGTCTTTTGACGTGGGCGCTCGGTCTGCGCGTGTGCAGTGCAGGTCTCCCCGCGGCCGGCGGGCCGGGATGCCCAGGTTGGGCATCATTTTCACCAAAACACTTGCAGCTGGAATTCGGCACAGGCGCAGAGTGAGGCCACGCCCCCCCCCCACCCGGCTAAACCACCTAGCTCCGCGCCTGCGCGGTGAGACTAGCTGGGGCCGCCGGGTAGCAACTCCGCTGCTAGGGAGGTGAGCGGAGGGGCGGGGACGGCGGCCCAGGGGTGCGGAGTCAGCTGCGCTGTGTAGGCAGGTGAGTGACTCTGCTAGATTGAGGGGCTGGAGTCAAACCAATTTTCTTTTTTCTTTCTAATTTTTAACTTTAATTAAATATATCTAACACAAAATTTACCATTGTAATCATTTTTAAATGTATCACTCTATGGCAGAAAGTACATTCACATTCTGCAGCCGTCAGTACCATTCATGTCCAGAACTTTGTCGTCTTTCCAAACTGAAATCTGTCCCCACAAACAATAACTCCCCATCACCATTCTACTTTCTGTCTCTGTGATTTTGACTGCTCTAGGTACTCACATAGGTGGAATCACAGAATATTTGTCCTTTTGTGTCTGGCCTATTTCGCTTACCATAATGTCTTCAGGGTTACTCCATGTTGTAGCTAGTGTCAAATTTTCACTCCTTTTTAAGGATGTATAACATTCCATCGTGTGTGTGTGTGTGTGTGTGTGTGTATTTTATATATATGTATATATTCTCACATTTTGTGTTTATGCATTCATCTGTTGATAACCACTGGGGATGCTTCCACATATTAGCTATTGGGAATAATTCTGCTATGAATGTGGGTGTACAAATATCTGAGTCTCTGCTTTCAATTCTTCTGGGTCTATACCCAGAATTAAAATTGCTGGATCATGTGGTAATTTCATGTTTAATTTCTGAGGAATTGCCATGCCATTTTCCACAATGCTGCACCATTTTACATTCCCACCAGCAATGCATTAGCGTTCCAATTTCTCCACATCCTTGCCAACAGCTTCTTTTCTCTCTTTCTTTCTTTCTTTCTTTCTCTTTCTCCTTCCTTCCTTCTCTTTTAATAATAGCTATCTGAATGAATGTAAAGTAGTATCTTATTTTGGTTTCTATTTTAATTAATTATTTTTTTAAAGGTTTCATTTATTTATTTTCAGAGAGAGGAGAGGGAGGGAGAAAGAGCAATGTATAGTTGCCTCTCACATGGCCCTCATTGGGGACCTGGCCCGCAACCCAGGCATGTGCCCAGACTGGGAATCGAACCGGGACCCTCTGGTTCCCAGCCCGCGCTCAATCCACTGAGCTGCACCAACCAGGCTCATTTTGGTTTCTATTTTAATTTAAATTACAAAAAGTTTGAAACATGCAAGCATGACTTTGCATTTTTACTATATATTTTTGTTTTGAATTTATATAGCAATATCAGAGTGTAATATCCTTTTGTAACCTGCATTTTTCACCTGACATTAGATTTTTGTAATTTAGCAATGTCAATATATGTAGACTTATTTCATTCTTTTTAACTGCTTTATAGTATTCTATCAGGTAAGTAAAACCAACTCATTCTATTTCCACACAGTGGTGATTTGATTGTTTCCACTTATTCCCTGCTGCCTCGAAGAAGTACAGGATTTGTTCGCTTGTGAACGTGAGGGGAGATATTTTCCCCTAGATGGTTTTCATTTCCCTACACCCAAATCCACCCTTGGGTTGTCAGATCTTAATTCTTGTCAATGCCATGGCTGCTCAACGAGGTCTTTTGGTTGTAATTTCCAGTTACGATCACAAGTGAAGTTGATTCTATTTTCTTTCGTTAGTGACCTTTCGGAATTGCCTGTTCATGTCCTTTGCCCATTTTTCTATTTATGCAGACAAAGTGGTCCATCTTTTCCTTCTGTTTTGCCCTTGTTAAAGAAACCTTCCCCTCTCCCAGCATCATAAAGCTGAGTTTTCTGTGCCTTCCTCCAAAAGCCCCGTCTTGGTTTCGCTTGGTCCCTGTAGGTCTTTAGTTCATTTGAACTTATTTGGAGGCCTTCTGTAAGACAGGAATCTATTTTATCTTTTCCATATGGTGGGCCAATTGTCACCGAACCAATTATTGAAGTGTTGTCTCCTCCACCTCCGGAACATTCCAAGCCCCCGCCCCGACGTGGGCCCGCCTCTGGCCCCTCTTCCGCTCGGCTGGGCTGTCTGTCCCTGTCTGGCTGGCTTTCTCCCCGGGCTGCTGCAGAGGCGCTGGCGAAGCCACCACCGCCAAGGGTCACGCTCAGACGATGTTTTTTGTTTTCTTTTCTCTCTCTCTCTCTCTTTAAGAGAACTCGGCTGCCTTCTAGCGCTGGCTGCCAGGAATCCTCTGGGCTTCTTTAGAAGATTCTGGCTTGCCCCACGCCCACCCCCTCCCTAGCCTCGTCTCAGTTTCCCTCCCCTCGCCCTACCCAGGCTGCCCTCCCGTTTCCTCCCGCTGAAGCCTGGCTGTTGCAAGATCCCAAGCGGCCGCCTGGCCTGCAGGACCGGCTGCTTCGCCCTTTCAGGGAGGGTTTGGCTGCAGCCTTTGAAGTGTGAGGGTGGGGTGCACGCTCCCCGTTAGCCTCGCGGCACCCCTCCCCCTCCAGAGTCGCTCCTCCGGGGCTGGCTGTCCTCAGGAGGCTGTGCCAGGCCCCTCTGTGAGTGCGCCCAGGTGAAACGGAAGGCTTCAGAGATGAGAGTCGACTGGCCAGGCCTCCCTCCTGGTGAGTCTGGACCGGCCGTTTGCTTCCTGGAAAATAATAAGCTGGAAGCAGTTTATGACCGCTTGTGAAACACGAGAGTTTAATTTCAACCTTTCTTAGGATGAATAACAGTGCTTTGCTCCTCCTCCTGTTTTCCCAGATGTGGGAAACATCCTTCAAATCCCAGTTTATAGACGAACAGGTTCAAACGTGCGAATTTCTCTGAGCTGGAGAAGTTGCGGAGTCCGTTTCCTCTAAGAAGCCATCCCTGACAAACGAAAGGCTCCTCCTAGTCTGCAAACATGGACTGGAAACGGAGGCTTGTGTGCAGTGGGAGCGCCGAATGTGAATGCTCCTGGTTATTAGCAGACGATACTTGTGTTTTCCATTTCTGCTGAGAAATGACCAGTTCATATCTGTTAATGACAGGAGGCCAGCGCTTGGCGCTGTGCCAGACTCGTAGACGACACTCCCTACGTATGAACTGTAGTCATGATTATCACCAGATGCGGTAGGAACCGAAAGATAGGTTGGCTGCTGTTACAGAGGAAGGCACTTATGCAGGGTTAAAAGCAAAATGAGTGGTTGCTTTAAATACATTTTTAAATATTAAAACCTACTTATTTGTCATGATCCTACAGATTCGGTTTGAGATCTGACTATAGGGAGGTTGAGCAAAAGGCCCAGTTTGTGATCTTTCTAATGGGTCTCAGATCCAGGGTCCCAAGGTCGTCACCCGTGGTTATTGAGCGTTCAGTTTAATTTACTTGGCTCTATATTCTGTGATAATGTACTGGGATCATCTTTTGTCTGAGACTTTGGTCTGCTTCTAATATAAGTGTAGCATTTGTAAACTAAGAAGTTGAGTAAATGTCTTAAGCCTTTATTTGACATTCCAGGTTGAAAAGACATTATTTTGGCTGCACCTTCATTTCTGGCTTTCCCTGGACACCTGGCCTGCCATTTGTCAGGAGCACAGGTATGTTGGGGAGGAAATGAGGCCGAGGTGTGAGGTAGGGAAATGAGGGTGTGTCTCAGGGACTACTAGGAAGAAAGCTAGTTAGAGCAGCTTTAAATCTTGAGACTCTGATCCTATGGATCCAGGGAGTTTAACTTTCAAAAGGAAGCCCAGGAAAGAGTCAATGAAGGTGAAGAGCCGAAGCTCTTTAACTTGAAGGTAGTTGTATGCTAAGTTCACACTTCGGTTATGAAATAGAACACAATGGGGTATTTTGTTCTGTATTCTTTTCTTTTAAAATTATTTATTTATTTATTTATTTTTAGAGAGAGGGGAGGGGAGGGAGAAAGGGAGAGAAACATCAATGTATAGTTACCTCTTGCACCCCTAACTGGGCATCTGGCCCGCAACACAGGCATGGGCCCTGACTGGGAATTGAACTTACGACCCCTTGGTTTGCAGGCTGGCACTCAATCCACTGAGCCACACCAGGGTTGTATTGTTTTCTTAAGGAGTAGAAAAAAGGAAATAAGCCTTTTACAGAACAAGAGTAATTCTGTTTGTGGTCATTTGCTCATTCTTTCATTCATTTGTTCCGCACCTTTTTACTATGCGGAGTACAATAATAGGAGCTGGGGAAGTAAAGGTAACAGACCCAAGTGCCCATGGCCTTGTGGAGAAGACGCACAGCAAGGTTAGCACAGAGTGCAGAGCAGAGAGCCTAACTTCAGGGTGGGAGCAGGGAGAGGCCAGAGAACCGGGAAGACTCTTTGGAGGAGGTGGTGCCTGGCCTAGTCTTGCATGTCTGGTAGGAATTGGCCAGATGGGGAAAATGGACGAGGGTACAAAGCAATAAGAAGAAAAACCAACACTCAGAAAAAGATGCATAAAGGGAATAAACAGTTTATGAGAAAGAAAAACATATAAAAATATGCTCAGTCTTACTAGTAATCAGAAAAATACAAATTAAAAAAAAGAAAAATACAAATTTAAGGCAAAAAATTAGAGCAGTAAAATTTAAAGATTGATGATACCTAGTATTGATGAGGATTCTGAGCAATAGGTGCTTTTATACCCTAGTTTTACCATGGTTGGTGGCCGTATAAATGGGTATTTTCTGGAGGGTGAACTGGCAGCTCTCTTGATGTGCACAATGTATATACTCTTTGGCCCAGCCTGTCCACTCCAGGCATCGCCTGGGTCCTTGATGGTGTGAACGTTAGGACATGTGCATAAAAATGTACGTGCAGGGATGTGCGCTGCAGCAGTGTTTATGATGGTGGGAAACAAGCTAGCTGTGCACGTGTCCATCAGTAGGGGTGTGGCTGAATCAACCTTGTGTCCCTACTAAGGAATACAAAGGGCCATTTGAAAGAAGTATAAGGTGGAGCTCTCCTCGGCATGGAAAAGTGGCCAACACCTGGTAGCTGAGAAAAATAAGTTACAGAACAATATGCATGGTCTTATCTCTTATGACAAAACAAAAAGAAATGTATTTTTGAGTGTATGTGAGAGGAAATAAAGGTGTGTCCGTGTGTGTGTGTGTGTGTGTGTGAAAAGAGCTGATGGTATGGAAGGAGCAGCATGTATACATGTATACAGGCTGGATACAGAAGAAGGCATGTTGAGTTTAGGGTGAACTGGAGGAGTCAGCAAGCACCAGACCTGGCCTTGCAGAACAGGAAGCTGCTGAAGAATCCTGAACAGGGCTGGGACAGCTTCAGATTTGCATTTTAGAAAGATCTCTCTGGGATCATAGAGAAAGGCATGGCTTGAGCAGAGCAGGAGGCTGGGTGATCAGCCAGCAAAGGGGTCCCTGTGCAAGGATGGAGAGGAGGGGACAGATTCTAGAGACACTGGAGAGACTCTACAGGAGATCAAGATGACCGAACATGTAATGGGGGTAAGGGGGAGGGAAGAATCAGAGCCAATAGGTTCACTCTTGGGATGTTGTGTGAAGGTGGAGCCATTTACTGAGACACAGGGAATGTAGAAGGAGCGTGTATGCACAGGTTGAGTGTGAGAAACCTGAGGGATATCCAGATGGACATAGGGGGCCAGTAGGCAACAGATACATGGGCCTAGAACTAAGGGATGGGGTCTAGGAGGAGAGCCAGGTGTACCCAAGTGGCAGTTAAAGTCATGGGCATGAATAAGGTCACCCAGGGAGAATGAACACTGTGGGATGGCCCTGTATTGGAAGAGAACTGGAGTAGAACCTAATAGAATACAAGGCTTAAGAAGTAGAAAGGCAGATTGTATTGCAAAGAACAATACAGGAGCAAGCAGGGGGAAAAACCCAGAAGAAACGCTAATGCATGTCAGTGAGGGTTGATTGCTTACCCTCTTCTTTTCTGGCAGAGCCTGGATTTTGTTCTGCATTTCACTCTTCTCTCGGCAGAAAATCCCGTTTAATCCAAGCTGATTAGGGTCATCACAGTTTCTTAGGGGCTGATTTAAGGGGGGACAGACAATGCAATTCAGGTCAATGAAATGCGAGGAAAGATTTCTGGGGGCTTCTGGAGAAGTCTCCTCGCTGGTTAAAATAGACACAGGAAGAGACACACTTTTCTTGTTGCACGTTGTCACTTTGGATATGGCACCTTGACCTGCTACCACCGTCATCTTATAACTGTGCAGAGAGCATCTTGGGGGGGAAGCCTCCTGCTAGGGGTGGTAGAACAGAAAGACAGGGGGCACCTGGGTCTCTGACGATACTGCTGAGATGTCAAATGAACCAGCCCTGGAGCTGCCCCGTATCTGGACCTCTTAAACTGTGGGATATATTTTTTCTTATGGTTTAAGCCAGCAGTTCTCAATCGGTGTGCCGCAGGACACTGGTGTGCTGCAAGACTTTATAAAAGATGCAATACCTGACTTTTTAGTCAGGGACACTGACCTTTTTTTCTTTAGATTGTCAACTAAAAACATGCCAAAGCTTTGCACAGTGACAGTATCGAAGCCAACGAGGTTTACCTGAGGGGCGGCGATTGCCAATTGAAAGGAAGAAAATCGACAACAGGCAACACCACAATAGCCATTCACTGTGAATGAATCAAATTCATCCCTATTTTTTGTCAGATCGGCAAAAGATATGACATATTTTTGGGTGTGCTGCAGAATTTTAATTATTGGTTAGGTGTGCTGTGAGATGAAAAGGGGTGGAAGTCGCTGGTTTAAGCTGTTGGATTTAGACTTGCAGCCGAAAGCACAGCCACAGGGAAGGAGGCTGCAGAGACCGCGGAAGGAGAAAGTTCCGAAGAGCCCATGGGTTGGCATCGAGGCTGCAGGGACCTGGAGCCTGACACGGGGATGCAGCAGCAACCTTTGGGTCTGGGGGAACACGATGACTTTGGTGAGGATAGTGACCCTGGGCCATGAGAGGAAACACCAGATTCCAAAAGGTTACTTACCCTTATACATAGTTGGCACTAATGGATATTTGAGGAATCATAAAATTGAAGCATGAATGGAAAATAACAAGCTGAGCAGGGGCTATACAGACTGTAAAACCAGGGTTTTGACCTGGGGTCCCCAGATCTCCTCCAGTGTATCTATGGATACAATTCAGGGCTCCACGAATTCTAATTTTTCGGTCACCTCTAACTGAAATCTAGCCTTTCCTTCAATTAGGATTGCAGGCATCACACTTCGGTAGTATTAGCGGTACCTGTGACTGTGCCACCTAGAAAAGTCACAGCTGTTTTAATATCACATTACAGTATGATGTATATGTTACAAAATATTGTTTATAGTCATCAGTACTTGAAAACAGAGGGTATTCTTGCCTTGGCTGGGTAGGTCAGTTGGTTAGAGCATCATCCTGATACCTCAATGTTGCAGGTTTGATCCCTGGTCGGGGCACATACAAGAATCAACCAGTGAGTGCATAAATGAAATTGCATGTTTCTCCCTCTCCCCCCCCCTTTTCCTCCCCTGGAAGATCAATAAGTAAAAATTAAAAAAATAAAAGTCAATTAATAAAACTTTAGAAAAAAAAGAAAATGCAAGATATCCACTTCAAGATTTTTTCATTTTAGTGCATTAATGAAGGACACACAAAAATACAAGAAAGAAGCACATGCATTACTATGTCACAACTTAAAAAAATCTATTGTAACAATTGTAGTTCAATATAATTGATTTCCATGGTAATTCTATGTATATGGTTGTATGCATTCACAAGCATTATCTGCCAGACTGCCAAAGGCATTCCTGATGTGCAAAAAGGTTAAGAACGCCAGCTCTGGGGCAAGGAGAGCGGGGGAGGCGTGTGCATCGGAAACGGGCATGTAGTGTGCGAGGAGCGCGCTCCTCAGAACACAGGACGGGCGTCCATGTGGAAATACTGAAGGGACCGAGAGGGGATTTTGGGAGCCAAGGTCCCTGAGGATGCCGGAGCTATTCGGATGCGGGGCTCAGGTGGAGAGATTAATACAGGAAGGAAACTTTTCCCACAATAAAAGGGAGGAAAGGATGAGTGCAGATAAAAATAAGTGTTTTAGTGGGGTGGGAGTGCAGGCAGGAAGTTGAGGGAGTTCTGCCTGATGGCTTCTATTTTCACCGTGAAGTAGGAGTGAAGTTGTCTGCGGGGAGTGAGAGTGAGAGGGGAGGCAGGTGACAAAGGCAGGGAACGAAAGAGAGGGCTCACACGAGTAGAAGGGCTACCAGCCCTTTGGGTGCAGGGAGGCGGGGCAGGTAGAGACCACCAGTTGTCATGGCAACAGTGGGTTGGGGTGTGTGTAGGAGTGAGGGCACAAAGTCAACTAGAGGCAGGGCTGGAATTTTACCAGGAGGTTAGGGTGAAGATCGGAATGAAGGAAGGCTGGATCAAATTGTCCAGGCTGCGTGGAGAAGGATGTGAAGCTAGGAAGGGCCGATAGCTTGGGAGAGCAAAGCCAACTGTAGGGAGAATGGGACAACGGGAATGAGAAGGTGGAGGCGCAGGAAGCGGTGGTACAAGAGTGAACCAGTCAAGTTTAAGGGTGAGGAGTAGCTGGTGGGATGGCAGGTGCTGAGGCCTGTCTGCATCGTGTGGGTGACAAACAGGGAGGTAGTCAAGGGCATTGGAGGTGAGGAGGTCGAGGAACAGCCAGTCTAGCCAGGACCATCCTTGCGGATGTCAAAGTTATCTGGGAGGAAGGTGAGGCTGAGAGTGGAGAGAAGTGCTGAAGAATGTGAAAGGCGGAAGCAGGCAGATGATTGGGACCAGGAGTAGAGTGTGTGGCGTTGGGTGACGTGTGCTTTAAAGGAGGAGGGCCATTGCAATGAGTCAGATAGTAATGGTTCAAAAGGAGCAATAAGAGGATGAAAGAGTGCCTACCCATCCACGTCCTGCTGTGCAGCCAGGGCTTCAAACAACAGACGGAAAACCGAAAGCACCGAGCCCTTGTTAAAGAGGCCGGAGAGAATAGTACAATGGTGGACCAGACACAAGCTAGTACAGTGGTTTCCAACCCCAGAAGACAGTTTCCCCCCACATCCTACCCCAACCAAGGGGCATCTACAAACCAGCAGAGGCCTGTTTGGTTTTATCACAGTGGTGGCGGAGGAGGATACTGGCATTTGGTACCGAGAGAGCAGGGATGCTCAATGTCCTGCAGTGTACAGGAGGGTCCCTATGGTGATGAGTCATCCTGCCCCCAAATGCCAGTAGCACATCTCATGCGCTTTACGGATGAGGAGATGAGGGTCCAGAGAGCTGAAATATGTAATGTTTTGGAGCTTCTGCAGTCTTTTTTTTTTTTAAAAGACTTTATTTTTAGAGAGAGGGGAAAGGAGGGAGAAAGGGAGGGAGAGAAACATCGATTGGTTGCCTCTCACGGGCCCCCAACCAGGGACTCGGCCTGCAACCCAGGCACGTGCCCTGACCGGGAACCGAACCAGCGACCTTTCAGTCCGCAGGCAGTCACTCAATTTACTGAGCCACACCAGCCAGGGCTGGAGCTTCTGTAGTCTTGATATTAAGATCTGTGTCTCACTGTTGTAGACAGTGTTGGTTATCAAATCCAACCCCCTTTCCCTAGTCACCTCTAATGATCCGTCTGTGGTTGCCACAGTTCTGGCCAGGAGGATGTGAACCTAAGTCATGGAGTGAAACTCCTGGGAAAACTTTTTCGAAAGGGCAAGTGTGCAGCCAGATGCCCCCCTGGCCCTGCTCTCTTCCTTCTGCTCGGAACTCGGTTCGAGAGTACAAAGCCACGCACTCGAGGTGGTGGAAACAGAGAAAGACCCTTCCCCTCCTCATATTCTCTTCAGATTCTTTAAATGTACTTTCCAGAAAAGTACCTTTGGAAAGATAGAAACCTTTCTGTCATCTCCATTATTTGCTGCATTTCTTTGTACAGAATGGAGCTTATGCCTCGTCGCCCCTGTGCATTGGGATGTTGATTTATTGGCAGTTCAGTGACAGCGTGCTGCAGCTGGACGGGACATGGAGGTCGTGATTAATCAGGCCTTCCCAGCCTTTCCCCTCGCTGCTCACGCAGATGCCCAGCACCCCAAGGAAAGGGAAGGGAAGAGGCAGTTTGCTGGGGGCGGGATTGGGGGGTGGCTGCCTGGACACCCTAGTGACAGACCAGCACCCATTTTAAGCTCCCTAGTCTATTTCAGCTTTCCATTTTACAACTGAGGAAATGGAGGCTCGTTTCTTTTTCTTTTTTAAAAAAATTTTTATTGTATTTTTTCATTGCTATTTAGTCCCCTATATGCCCCTCCTCCCGAGGCTCGTTTCTTTTTTCAAAAAGAGTATTTGCTGCATTTTGTATACATAATAGTATTATTGTGCATGGTCCGTATTTTCCTTTGTTTTGAAAGTTGTACTTTTCCCCTCCTTCTTACAGTAAATATGTTTGACTTTGATTTCTGTTTGACTCACGATGTATTTGTGTTGGTGCTCTCGACACAGGTCCTTTTCAAGATCCTGTTGTCCCAGCGTTTGTGCTTCTGTGTCTTCACAGGTTGTTTTTCTGATGCGATTCAAAAATGTTTCCAATGTGATAAGAGAGTGTATTTTCTGCTACCGCTTTACTATATTGTTATATTTAGTAAGTAGATCTCTTTAAGTATCTGGGGTTAAATTTTTATTACTTTATTTCTTTTTAAATAAGAGTTTACTTTTTATTGTATTTTTTCTATTACCATTTCCCCCTTATACCCTCTTCCACCTCCACCCTCCCCTCCCCCTACTATAATTTTATATATATATATATATATAAATAAATTGTGGTCTGTTTTGACCATTGATGTCAGTTCCCCTCCCCAGCTATGTCAGGTTAGTGAATTTAGCTAATTAAAACTACTTAGGAGCCCTGGCCAGTGCTCCAAGGGGGCACCTGGCTAGGTTAGTTGGAGTGTCATTCCGTACACCGAAAGGTTGCTGTTTGATTCCCGGTCAGGGCTCGTGCCTAGGTTGCAGGTTCAATCCCCATTCAGGGCATGTGCGGGAGGCAACTGATCAGTGTTTCTCTCTTCGCCCCACCCCATCCCCTACCTTCCCCTCTCTCTGGAATGACAATAAAATAAACCTTAAAAAAAACCATTTAGGAGATTACTAGAAAATAACTTTTGGCATGGTTTTAGTTTCCTGCTCTCCATCATTTGGGTTGTTAAATCAACACCAAGCCCTGAGAGCAGTCTCATTGGAAATAGGAAGATCTGGCCCTGGCAGGTGTGGTTCGGTGGGTTGGGCGTCGTCCCACAGGGTGAAAGGTCCCAGGTTTGCCAGTCAGGGCACGTGCCCGGGTTTCAGGTTCAGTCCCAGTTGCTGCATGGATGAGAGGCAGCCAGTCACTGTTTCGCATGTCTCACCATCACATCTCAGATGGACGTTTCTCTCCTCCTCTTTCTACCTCCCTTCCCCTCTCTCTAAAAATGAATGCAACCTTTAAAAAAATTGGAAGATCCAGCCCTATATTCACCTTTTAGCATTTTTTATTAATGATTTTTTTGTTTTGTTTTGTTTTGGAGCTCTTGTTTTCTTAGTCCTAGCCTGCCTGCCCCTCTGGCTCCTTCTCTCTCCAGGTTTTGACTTTGGCCGTTGACCCCCGGCCTCTGCAGATCTGTGACGGTCCTGAGATTTCCCCAGTGAAAACTCAGAGTGCCTTCCCCTGTGTGCCTCCATGCCATCTGTAAATTGGTGGCAGAAGCCAGTCAGCAAGTGCGTTTTCTGGATGGACCAAGACCAGACAGGTTGAAACAGTGCTCCTTCTGTTGAATCAGCCTGTGATCACATAAGCGAGGAACCCGGGAAACAAGCAGTGCCCAGGTCCCTCGCTGGGGCTCAGGAGAGCCGCGTGGCTTCAGGTGTTCTTTGTTAATCACACTGTTGAAGCAGGCATTCTCCAACTGTTCTTGTGCCTGAGGATCAAAGTCAATGTAATCTTATCTTCCCTAATCTGAGTTGACAGCTGTGTGACTGGTCCCTCCTCCTTGGCATATTTTAGAAGTGTTTGAGAGTGCAAAAAAAAAAAGAAAAAGATTTTGTACTCTGGAGCCTTTGCTTTGTCAATGTAGATTTGTTTTTTGAAAGAAAAAAGTAAAGTTGTTTTTATTACAGGAAACATGAGACATGACTGTACATAGAAAACCCTAAGGAATATAAAAAGAGGCTTTTAGAACTAATAAGTGAGTTTAGCAAGGTTACAGGATACAAGACCCACGTACACACATCAGTTATATTTTCAATTAAAAATTTTTATTACTCGTTTAAAGAAATTGTGGTAAAACATACATAACAAAAGTTACCATTTTAAGTATATCATTCGGTGGCATTGAGCACCCACTGACACTGTTGTGCAAGCATCAAGGTGTCTTCTTCACTCACAGAAGTTTTGGTTGCTAAATATGTAGATACATACACACAAGAATATAGTGAAGAAATGGGGAAGTCTTGTATATTACCTGCATTTCTTTTTTAAAAAGATATTTTATTTACTTACTTTTAAAGAGAAGGGAAGGGAGGGAGAAGGAGAGGGAAAGCAGCATCAGTTTGGGAGAGATACATCGATCGGTTGCCTCTCACACGCCCTGCTGTGGGAACCTGGCCTGCAACGCAGACGTGTGCCATGACTGGGAATCGAACTGGCGACCTTTCTGTTCGCAGGCTGCTTCTCAACCCACTGAGCCACACCAGCCAGGGCTATATTACCTGCTTGTCTACTTCAAGACAGAAACATGTTTGAGCACTGAGTTATATGTCTAACTGACTTACCAGCTCGTCTGGATGTGGCAGCATCAGATTTCTCACACTTCCTTGGGAAGACAGGAAAAAAAACTAATAAATCCGTTAATGGTAGATGACAGGTTATTCTATGTAAAATAATAGCCTCAACCAGGTTACTATTACTTCAAACATTACAACAGCAAGACATATTTGCTGTAGTAAATATAGGAAATACAGGTAAGCAGAAATACAGGAAGGGCTAATACTGACCGTTTAGGAATTCCTAAGTATCCCTTTTAGTATTTGAGGATTTAAACAGTATTAGCTGGGGTGCAACGTAATTGCAAGCCACAGTTAGCAAACTTCAGTTTCAGTAACATCACAGGATTAATACTGAGTTCCTGGGAATCTTAACACATCCATAGGTTTTACTTCTGGTTTTGTATGAAAGAAAACCTTGTGATGCATTCATGTTATATGTGTCTGAGTTTCTTTTTTTCTCCTCCCAAATGACACTTGTCAGCTGGTTCAGTGAATGCGTGTGTGTATGGCACAAGGGTACATAGTGTGTTCTCTCACCTTTGAGTGGGAAGAGACTGAGTTTTACCAAGTGTCATTTCCATTCCTCAGTGATCACCAGAATTGGGTAACACAAAAGTCTGATGATAAGAGTCTGGCTTCTGTTGAGTTTGAAAGAGAGGTATCAGTGCCAAATGGGGAACTGCCAATGGCAAACTCCTTATCTGCCCTGGTAGAGGGCTGATACTGCACGTGCTTCTCCGGAATGCAGTATCCAAAGCGCTTCTGTGCCCTTTTGGAAGGTATCACCCTCTGGGAGTAACAAGCTCTTTGATCTGGAAGCCCAACCCCTTATTTTCACAGACCCCGATGCCCCTCCCCCATCCGTCACAGGTGCCCCCCTCCTAGTTTTCCTCTTGCAAGCATGTGACAAGTTATTTCCACTCACACATAAACAACAGAGCGAGAAGTTCTTCAGCCAGGAGATATCTTGCTCATCTTTGTTGTCTTCAGCATTTATCGCATTGCTTGGATCTTACTAGCTTCTCAATAAATATTTGTCGAGTGCATGAATGATGAAACCAAGGCCTAGGGACAGGAAGTGACCCGCCTCAGATCACAAGTCTAGTTAGGAACTGATAGGTAGTTCATGATAACATTTTAATGACATTGCATTGCTTGAAAGCACATGTTGAGGGGCCAGAATTTGGCTGGATCTTGGAGCAAAACTCTAGTGACAGGTTATTCACAGACTGGAAATTCGTGTGACAGTCCACAGCATCAGGAGTTGACTCTGAGCCCTGGCTGGTGTGGCTCAGCTGGTTGGTCATCATCCCGCAAAGCAAAAGGTCACCAGTTTTTTCCTGGTCAGGGCACATGCCTGGGGTGCAGGTTGGTCCTGGTTGAGAGGCAGCCGGTTAATATTTTTCTCTCTCTTTCTCCCTCCCTTCTTCTCTCTCTAAAAATGGATAAGGTGGTTGTTTTTTTTTTTAAACCTCTTATAAAGCAAGAAAAAAAAAAAAGAAAAAAGGAAAGAAGAGTTGACTCTGAGGTCCATCTCAAGAGATTTTTTTGGTACCTTAAAGTTCTGCTTTTCTTGCTAATGCTCTGCCAGCCTGAACGGCGGGGACATGTTTGTGGGGCGGAGAAAGCTGTCTCAACTGCAAAAGCCTAGCAGGGAAGAAGTTCCTGATCTGTGGAGTGGCCGTGAGACCTCCCCCGACCCTGGGGTCCACAGACCCTCGATTATGTTCATGATCAGTCTTTGTTGGAAATACGTAATTGTTTTTGGCATAGTCTGGGGAAGGCTTGGTGGCATCCGTGTGTGTGTGTGTGCGTGCGCGTGTGCGCATGTGTGAGAGAGAGATGAACACTCAGCCCCATGCCAAGACTGAGGCTGTTTTGTTGTTGTTTTCAGGCAGAGAGGGTTGGAGGAGGATATTAATGAGAACACCAGCTCAGGGATCGCTATCCCAGGCCTTTGAGGAATGTAATCTGGCGATGAGATGGCAAGGGGGTGTCGTCCCTGAGCTCAGCAGAGCTGACCTGAAGATGTGCTCCAGGGAGGTGTGGCCCAACAGACCTGGCGGAAGTCCTTTTCATCCACTATTTCAAGGTGCAGAGGTGAGCATCAGACTCACCCGATTTGCTTCCATGGCCATACGGAAAGGTGTGTAAGGTCTGGGTTAGACCCGTGTGTAGGGGCATGCTGGTGTGGGCAAGGGGCGGGGCCCGCATCCTGCCTCCCTCGTGAGCCTGCTCATGAGCCTGCTGCCCCAGCCGGGTGGACTTGTGAGGACAGCACCTGGATGGACCTCAGGAATGAGGTTGACCAGCTTTCCCCCCAAAACCCTCTGCAGGCTTTTATGCACATGGAGAACAAGCAGGGAAGATTGAAGCTTAAGCTCTCTCTCTTCTGACTGCCTGTCTTTTTAGAGGTGCCATTATTTCTTTTTCTTTTTTAAAATTTAATTTAATTTATTTATTTTTGGAGAGGGGAAGGGAGGAAGAAAGAGAGGGAGAGAAACATAAATGTGCGGTTGCCTCTCACATGGCCCCTATTTGGGACCTGGCCTGCAACCCAGGCGTGTGCCCCAGCTGAGAACCAAACCAGCAATCTTTGGGTTTGCAGGCCAGCACTCAATCCACTGAGCCACACCAGCCAGGGCAGGGTATTTTTTCATACTATCCCTGTGACCAGTGCTCTCTTTGATTCATTCCCAACCTGGGGGGCCAGGCTGCTGGAATACTCAAAACAGTACCATTTTTAGAGCTGGAATCTGAGTGGGCAAGAGAAGAGCCCTGGGTAGCAGTTCTCTGGAGATTTAGGAATCCTCAGCAAGGGTGGGGCGTGGAGTGGGAACTCTCAGAGAGGACTTTGGATCAGGGAAAGGAAGAAAAATCGTTTTTAAGACTTGGGCGAGAGGTGGGACTGATGCTGAGGTTCTCTCGCCTCCTCCTTCCAGCCGTCTCTTGACCAAGGCTGTGCTCCTTGAGCAACACAAGATACTGGAAGTCGCTCCAGAGGAACTCGTCCAGTTGGCAGCTGTTTCGCTCTGTGGGAGACCGTCCAGCTGAGTCAGTCCTGACCACACCCTTTTTCCAACTTACTTTACAGGTTCAGACTTGGAACTGTCTACCTTCCGCTGGTACCCTATTTCGGTGCAGTTGTCCACAGATCCAGTTCATGATTCATGAGTATTATTTGATCTTGTAGAAAGTCAGATATTTCGTTTCCATTCAGGCGCTAAATGGCACTTCATATAGGGTACCATTTAAAACATTTCCAAAGGATCAAATGTCAGAAATTCAGCTACATCAAGCCATTTGGGTTCCTGATACCATGCGTTATTCAGTGTAAGAATCTTGGACTATCTTTTCTTAAGTCATGCATAAGAAGAATGGAAAAATTCATTTCTAAAGTTAAGTTGCAGCAATTACAACCCTTCCTCTCCGCCCCCTTCCTCTCCTCTTTGAAGATGGTCTAGGATTCAAGTCTCAGTATTCCTGATCTGTAGGCCAAGGGCGAACATACAGATTTTGCCTGGGCCACACTATTATCCGATTGTGTGGCAAACCTTTTAATGTCTGGTTAACGGAGAAGCAGGGAGCAGCCAGTGTGGCCTTGACGTCATTCTTCCGTCTGTTCAACCCATGTCTGTCCATCAGCTACGTGGTGCTGGGTCCAGTGGCTGAATATCAGGGGTGCAGAGATAAAAGGCACTGTCCCAGGCACAAAAGCGCATAGACCAGCGGGGAGGACAGGGAAATGAGTCACTAACTGAAACATAATGGGGTAACTGCCAGGAGAGCAGCAACAGGGTGCAGGCGACCCTGAGGAAGCTCCTGGCTTCTTTAAGTGGAAAAGCAGTAGCTCCTCATTTTTCTGATATTGTTTTTACCTTTGTTACATTTTTATCAGAAAAAAAATTCCATGTAGATAATAAGCATCACACGGATGTCTAAAGAACGATAGTTCTCATGATCAGCTGAAACATTTGATCCCCCAAATTCCTGGTAGATCTTAAGTCTTACTTTTTTTTTAAGATTTTATTTATTTTATTTTCAGAGAGGGAAAGAGAGAGAAAGAGGGAGAAAAACATCCATGTGTGCTTGCCTCTCAAGCCCTCCCCCACTGGGGACCTGGCCTGCAACCGAGGCATGTACCCTGGCTGGGAATTGAACCAGTGACCCTTTGGTTCGAAGGCTGGCACTCAATCCACTGAGTCACACCAGCCAGGGCAAGTCTTATTTGTTTGAGTGCTGTATGCTTTTGGGGGGTCATTGGATTAGTCAGCCTTTGGGGGGAACACATGTAAAAAATCTATTGTATAACATGTATTGATTATGCCTTATAATGAAAGAAACATATCTATTGCAAAATTTAAGAACATCTATTTTTTTTATATTTCCCATATTTGCAGAAATTAGTTCTGAGGCACAAGTTGGTTGAATATATAACTTTTAGGGATTAGACTGTTCACAAATACTTGTTTTTAAAGAAATCTTTTTTAAAATAAAGAGCCAGCCCTGGCTGGTGTAGTAGCTCAGTGGATTGAGCGTGGGCTGTGAACCAGAGGGTCCTGGTTCGATTCCCAGTCTGGGGCACGTGCCTGGGTTGCAGGCCAGGTCCCCGTGGGGGCCACGTGAGAGGCAACCATACATTGCTGTTTCTCTCCCTCTCTTTCTTCCTCCCTTCCCCTCTCTCTAAAAATAAATAAAATCTTAAAAAAAAACCATTAAAAAATAAATAAATAAATAAAATAAAGAGCCAAATCATGCTTGGGGATTGTTCAGAAAAGAAAATTTCTTATCTATATATTTTCTACATATGAAAATAGATTTATGAAGTTTAGGCTGTGATGTGGAAATGAATGTAACCTCTGATTATGTAACTGTATCATTCAACTCCCTTTGTAGGGTACTAGTTCTTAAGTTCATTCGGAGCAGTTGGCCTTTTCTATTATTTTGGATGAAGCACGGTTAGATGCAGATTGGAGATTGCCTGACTTAACCATACCATTGGACCGAAAGCATTATTTTATTTTATTGATATTTAAATTCACATAAAGGGGCAAGCCTCGATGGCCCCTAGAGAACCCTGACTCCCGACAGTCTTGCCCTGTGCAGTTCCTCCCTTGCAGACTCGGATCGGCCATGAGGCTGGCCTTGGCCAGGGTCCCGACACAGCACAGGAGGGGAGGAGCTTGTGCACCGGGGCCTGCCCTCTTGCAACCCCTCCGGGACCCCTGTGTAAGGAAGTGGGCATAGTCTCCTAGAGGTTGGGAGGTCACGAGGAGAACTGACATTCCCGACCCAGCACCAGTGGTCAGACGTGTGAATGGAGCAAACTTGGACCGCCCAGCCATGCCAGCCGTTTACAATGGCCAAGGTGAGCCGGCGGAATTGCCCAGTTAACTCACACAATCATGAGAAACAAAACATCAGTGTGCCTCTTTGTTTTCTGGTGAAATTTTGTGCAGCACCACGTGACTGAAACAATGTCCTTTTACCTGGGATGTTTTACTTTGTGAATTGCTCTGAGGGAGATGGAAAATATTTTACACGTGGAATGGAAATTATTTTGAGCTGCTGGTAAATTAGTGAGTTAAAATTAACAGATCCTTTTCCAACTTGAAAATTGTTGGAGCGGGCTTTTGTAAATGTTATGATGTATGTTATACATTTTTTTCAAGGTATTTTTCTCATAAAAGTAATATATTCTCACTGAAGAAAATTTAAAAACCTGAAAATTTAAAAAATAAAAAAATTAGGTATTATCCTATGATCGAGACATCTGTTGATGATCATTTTGGTGTGTTTTTCTCTTTAAAAAATTTTTTTTCCCCTGACTGTTGTGGCTTAATGGGTTGGGTGTCATCCCACAAACCGAAAAGTCACCAGTTCGATTCCCAGTCAGGGCACATGCCTGGGTTGTGGACCAGGCCCCTGGTTGGGGGCGTGTGAGAGGCAACCAATCGACGCTTCTCTCACACATTGATGTTTCTTTCTCTCTCCCTTTGCTTCTCTCTAAAAAGCAAACTGAAAAAAATAAATAAAATCTTTAAAAACATTTTTACTGATTGATTTTTTTAAATAATTTTTTAAAGATTATTTTTAGAGAGAGGGGAAGGGAGGAAGGCAGAGAGGGAGAGAAACAGCAATGTATGGTTGCCTCTCACATGGCCCTCATGGGGACCTGGCCCGCAACCCAGGCATGTGCCCTGACTGGGAATCGAACCGGGACCCTTTGGTTCCCAGCCTGCACTCAATCCACTGAACTACACCAGTCAGGGCTGATTTTTACAGAGAGAGAGAAAGGGAGGATGAGAGGGAGGGAGGGAAGGAGAGAGAGAGAGGGGGAGAGAGAAATACCGATGTGTTGTTGCACTTGTTTATGCATTCATTCGTTGGTTCTTGTATGTGCCCTGACCTGAGATCTAACCTGCAACCTTGGCATATCGGGACAATACTCTAACCAACTGAGCTACCTGGCCAGGCCAGGGCTTGGTGTGTTTTCTCTCAGCAACTTTTCTGTGCTCCATTTCAGATTTTTAAATATTTAAGCCAGGCTGGGGGAGAGTGAGTATGTATATGAAAGTGTGGTTCAAGAGCGTCTTGTGATGTTGGTACAATTAAGTATCTTGCTTATGGTTGTTACATGAAGGTACATACACCTGATCAAACTGCTCAGAGCTGGGCACACACAAACGAGTGCACTACATGTAACAGGTGAAGTCTGCACATGCTCCGTGGATTGCGCCAAGGTCAGTTTCCTGGTTTTGATGTTGCGCTGTAGTCAAGCAAGATGCTGACATCGGGGAGGCTGGGGGAAGGGTGCAGGAGACCATTCTTTTCTTGGTACTTTCTTGTGAATCTATCATTATTTCAAAATTAAAAAGGAGCCTGGCTGGTGTAGCTCAGTGGATTGAGCGCGGGCTGGGAACCAAGCAGTCCCGGTTCGATTCCCAGTCAGGGCACATGCCTGGGTTGCAGCAGGTCCCCAGTGAGGGCCATGTGAGAGGCAACCATACATTGCTGTTTCTCTCCCTCTCTTTCTCCCTCCTTTCCCCTCTCTCTAAAAATAAAGAAATAAAATCTTAAAAAAAAAAATTAAAAAGGAAACAGGCTATAGGTAGAGTTTGTTTTGTGCCCTACTTTTCCCATTTATATTTTCATTTTTAACAAAAAGAGAACGTTCCAAGTTTCGTCTCCATGTGTCTTGGTCACTTTCAAGAACAGAAAACCAGTCTCAATCTACAGGGTGCGGCACAAATAACACCCTTCTTGTTACAAAAACTTTCATTACAAAATCATAACCATGTAATTCTGTAACACAACAATATCACATTCAAGCACACCATGTGACATTTTAGGTGAAGTGTTCAAATTGCTGTCCATCTCGTGCGAGACATTCACGTACCCTACCAACCACACTCAATGGCGTTACTTCTGCCGGACCCTGTATTTTAGAATGAACAAGTCCCTTCACCTCTCTGAGCCATTTCCCTTCGATGATAAATGGCAAACATCTTACCTCCGAGGGTTCAGATAATTATTCTGGGTGAAAGTACATCACGAAGGGAAGGTCAACATGCTGTGCACATGGTAACTCCCCCATGCCCCGCATAAAACTGGGAACCCCTTTAGGCAGGGTCCATTGTGAAGCTCAATGGTGGGCAATGTGGTCTCTATTTTTAATAATGCTTGCTTAATTCACAAGCGAACAAATGTCTGCTAGGCCTAATTCAGCCCTGATCATTCATATGTACTACTTTGAGATTTTCTGATCATTTTCTGTGGAATTAATTTAGGGTGACCAGATTTTCCTGGTTGTCCCAGGACTGTGGGAATGTGCAAATATGAATTTTAAAACAATCCGAGGGGGCTCTTGGGACTCAGAACTTTTAGTGTTAAAAGCAGGATGAGTCGGTCACCTGTTAATAATTCAGTGACGGCTCCGGCCAGTAGCTCTGCTGGTTAGAGCCTTGTACCAGCGCGCCCTGGCTGCGGGTTTGACCCCTGATCGGGGCACATCCAAGCTTGAACCAACGGTGCATATATAGATGCAGCAACAGATCGTCCTCCTCTCCCTTTCTCTCTCCCTCCTCCCTCCCTTCCTTTCTCTCTCAAATCAATCAGTAAATAAAAATTTTTCAAAATTCAGTGGTGGATTGGAGGATTGGAGGGGAAAATGGCCACCTCTGCGCCCCACAGCCGCGGTCACTAGCGTAGCACTGCCGCTGCGGAGGAGGGCGTTCCCATCGGGCTTGTTCGGGGGTCAGGCCCAGACCCACCGCTTCGCCAGAAACTCGGTTTTACCAATTCCTGCCCCAGTGATCTGGCCCTCAGGAGTTTAATTAAAATTTATAAATAAATGATAGATTAGTAAATCAGAACGTCAATTTAAACTGTTCCTGCCCAGGCTGGTGTGGCTCAGTGGGTAGAGTGCCGGGGCCTGTGAACAAAAAGGTCGCTGGTTCACTTCCCAATCAGGGCACTGGGTTACAGGGCCAGGTCCTCAGTGGGGGATGCAAGAGAGGCAACCACACGTTGATGTTTCTCTCCCTCTCTTTCTCTCTCCCTTCCCCTCTCTCCAAAAGAGAAATAAATAAAATCTTAAATAAAAAAAAAACAACCCAAACTGTTCCTGTTAGTTTTCCAGGACAGCCCCTACCCTGCTTAAGATACCCAAGAGGCAATGAAAAGTGAGCCAGCAGCAGTGGGTGTGACTGGAGAGGAGTACTCTATACTGGATTCTCATCCACTTTCCCCTGCAGAGAGCCTGCCCATTTCTAGGGAGATCTAGAATGCTTGTGGCTGGTGGGGACCATGGATGAGGCTTCCCGGACTGATCACCAGCTCTGTCCAGCATCTGTGCTTATCCTCATCACCTCTGCGCCGCATCTGCAGCCTCTTTCCGAAGTTATGATCCCTAAGTTTCAGATTTGTTTGCACCTCTCTATTTTCGGTTGTGCGCTTCCTGCTGCTGGGTCTCTGTCTCCGGCTTCGAGAGTCCCCCAGGGTCCCATCACATGGAGTGTTCTGGGAACATTACCTTTCATCGACTCATTTTCTCTTTGTTCCGTCAAAAAGAGGCCCCCTGTTCCAGGCCCGAGCATTCTGCTTTCTCTCCAGTTTTTACGCAGCAGCCTCTTGCTGGGACTATCACTGCTGTGGCTTGCAGTCTCTCAGACCACAGGGATTTTTCGCCACCAGCACCACCTGCTGCCCTGATTCCCGGAGGCCTCTCTCCCTTCCCACCTGGTCTCCTCACTGCCCTCTAGTTGACACACAGGACGGGTTTGGCACTGGCCGAGAGCAGGGAGGAGCTGTGTTGGTGTGGGGTGATACGTGATCTGGAAATAGCCTGGGGGGAGGGGCTTGGCTCGGAAGCTGACATTGAGGTGTTTGCTCTCCCTCATAATGCCTGGCACTCAGCAGTCAGAAAACGGAGGCATCTTTACAGATCCAATTAGTTCTCCCTCCTGGGGAGGCCCACTTGCCCAGGGTGTTAACTCCTCAGAGTTGGAGACCGCAGTACTATCCACACAAAACTTTTCCTCTGCTTGGGGCTCCACACTCACTGGATCCTGCAAAGGAGGGCCCTGGGATCGTTTGTGGCATGGAGGCGGGCCAGCCAGCCACTCACATGTAGCCGTCTGGCCACATCTGCCAGCTCATGACCCCCCACTTGTGCAGATGCCTCTCGTGATGAAATGCTGGTCATCAGGGGCGGGAGCAGTAAAGGGGGCGGAGCAAGGCAAGGTACCCAATGACACAGGGGTCAGATGTGGAGCCAAGAAGGGACCAGGTGCATGCTGGTATTCCCTGAAGTCATCTTCCTCCCCGCTAGGAGGAGAGGCAGTTGGTTGACACCCATCAGGCTGGATCTCCCTGAGTCAGCCTTGGCAACCAATAGTGACAGGCTCGGTGACAGGCTTGTGGCCTCCCTGCCACCCCTCACGCAGCCCAGGGCCTGGCTGCTGACTGCCTGTTCTCTGCTCAGCAATCCTGCCAGGGTCCCTTCTGTTCCTAAGGGCATGGCCCATCTGCTATTCACTGTGCTTACAGAGCTTTATTCAAGATAATTAGGTTCATGAAAGCAAAAGTGTGTCCCGGGCCAATAGTGAGCAAGAGGGAAAAAATTATTCATTTGCCCTAAGTTCCTGGGTGCTCTTTAGCCTCTGTAGGGAGCTGCAGACCTGTTTTAGGGCTGCTGCTCGCCCTGTGTGCTGAGCTCTGCCAGCCCCAACCCCTCCTCCACTGGGCCTGACCCTTTGGCTTTGGCCCCAGACAGCCTGGGGTGCTGAGGGTAAGAAGGCAAGCACAGCTCCCCAGCTGCTCCGACATGGGTGATGGCAACACTTTGTAGGTGTACCTGTAGCCAGTTGAGGCTGACACCCCCTCCCCTGGACTGCACAGGTCTTCAAGATCCTCACGTCCTCGGACGACCAGTGGCTCCAAAAGACCTCAGCAATGGGC